>CAWUFW010004194.1:0-187500 GCA_963921515.1 Calotriton arnoldi
CCATCCTCTTGGGGCCACCCCAAGCACAGTTATGGGCAAAAATACAATCCCAACCAAAGGCCCTGCAAAGCATTATGGGACGAGATTAGCAGTGGGCAGTGAATATTATGGTATCCAATATCAAAATAATTCTACAAAGAGCTGCAGTTCAACTAGTCGTTACTAGGTGTCCCTCACGAGTCAAATGCAAAAGCATTGAAATTATTACATCGAGCTGCAGTTCCACTAGTCGTTACTAGGTGTCCCTCATGAGTCAAATGCAAAAGCATTTCACACGCATTTCCAGATTTACGGTTCCTCGTAAATCTAGAAATGTGTCTGGTTCCATGGGTGTTTTGCGTGGGAACACCCACAGCAACACCCATGGTACGCCCCTTTTAGCAAAGTGCTGCGTGTAAAGGGGCCATATGTGGAGCAGTGAAATACGCCACCAGTACGTCACAAAAAGTGACATACTGGTGGCTCAGGGGGCTTGTAAATCTGCCCCTAAGCACTTCATTTTATTATGTAAATTTTACACTCCCCAGAGAAGGCAGTTTATTCGGCCGTTATTACTAGCATCGGTGATTAGAGCTCATGAGTTGGCAATGGTTCACTTGTTCTCTTTGGGGACTATAGATATTATATATGAAGCTTTAACCTACATTTTTACTGTGTTTAAGATTCGTAGTAAATATTAGTTCATGTTTTTAAAAGCCTTCTATGAACTTGTATTTTTTACTGTTTTAATGTTTATTTGTTTTTATCTTATGACAATGTGTATGATATATGCAAACTTTTGTGGCTCTTTTGAGTCGAATAAAGTATTTTGATTGATTGATGTGTTTCCGCTCTGGTACCGAGCTGTACGATATAACAGCCATTGACACATCATAAACCTTTCATAATAAATATAAGACTTAGATGAACTAATAGTGTCTAAGTATGGGAGTTCATCCCTTTCCCATTTTTAGTCCATTGGCAGCCTATTATTTGCAGTTTAATAGCTAGGGCCAGAGAAGAGCTGGGTAAACTTCTGCATGCTTTTCCATCAGGAGCTAGAAAAAAGATGATGAGACCGCCATAAGCACTTGAGAGTTCATGTTTGTCACCCCAGGGAGCAAAGTGCCTTTGATGACTGCAGGTTAGACATGCTCATGCATGCATTAGCTCTCAGTCTTAGCTCGGTTGGTTTGTCATCCTATTCAGTGTGATAAAGCTAATTAACACATTCAAAATGTATATGACATAATCTCGTAGTTGCTAAAACAGTGGGTCTTAAAAAGTGCATTACAAATAAATGTGCATGTGTTTCTTTCTCTGTAAAATACAAATTATTGTGAATTAGTTGAATCTGCCTGGCTTGTTGGTCTGTTGTATCTTCCCATGGCTAACAGATTGAACATTTCAGTGGCCCAAGTCTGCAACATGTTTTGGCAGAAGTGCAAATATTCTTATATTGTTAAATATTTTGATGCTTTCTTGCAGCATGGAGTACATGCAAGAAAATTATTGTGCAAAGGAATAAATAAATGTAATATATTTTGAAGTTATTGTATTTCTGGTGGAAATATTACATGAATGTAATGAATACTTGCACAAAAAATGAGTGTTTTTGTATTTTAAAGGTACAAGTGTCTGGATGGAAAGCAGTATAAAATATATGTATGTTCTTGTAACATCTCAGTGCCTGTTGATAGAATGTTATGAATTAAATGTGTTACAATTAGTTATGCATGCATTAATTGTTTGCATTGTTCAAAACCCTATAAGAATGCTCAAATGTATTGGCATTGAGCTCATTTTTAGAAAGATCATATTTCTAGCAACACAGATTTGCAGAGCACATTTGAGCTTGTTTTTAGAACGCTTATTTTATGGGCACAGTTTTTGATGGAAGTGTGTTTAATCAGCACTGAGCACACTTTTGTCTTGTAACGCAGAGAGCTCTCGCTTGCTCAGTTTAATGATTTGGCTATTTGACTCTGCTCTTTTAATCTGGCTTGTATATTGTTTCTTTATGCAATTTCTGTCATGGTACAATTTTTGCTTACTACTGTATTGTTAATTATCTTTACTGAATACATGTAACACTGGAAAATGACCAAGTATGTGCCTTTGGTAAAATTCTTTGCGGAAGAGTTTCAGACACCACTTTGCCTCCCACTGATCCTGCAAATCGACCTTTCTTGGACGAAGAGAAGCATCAACAAGTGAGATTAGCAGTGCCCCTTTTTAGGTCTCACCTAGGCAGTGCTTGCGCTGTCTCTTCAAGACATGCTGCATTCAGGATAAGTGCAAAAGAAACAAATGATGGACGGAATGCTGAACAAATCTAAACATTCACCCCCAGTCAAGAGATCTGGGTTAAATCCATCATTCTTTTGCTCACCATGCCACCCGAGTTTACACCTGGCCATATGCAAATCAGTCTTGACCCTGTGCCTCATGGTAACAGTCCATCCTGAACTGCCAAGCCAGGCCCTCCCTGGACCGGAAACAAGCATCCTAGGACCGGTTTCGGTGTTTCACCCCTCATCAGCCACGATAGCTTGAATCCAGTGGCACAGTGAGCCCGGGATCCACGTCTGGGCATACACGGCGCACTTAGGGCGAGAATGCAAAAGACACACAATTGATGGAAGGAATGCAGAACAAATCTAAACATTCACCCCCAGTCAAGAGATCTGGGTTAAATCCATCATTCTTTTCCTCACCATGCCTCCCCAGTTTATACCTGGCCATATGCAAATCATTCTTGACCCTGTGCCTCATTGGAACAGTCCAGCCCGAACTGCCAAGCCAGGCCCTCCATGGACCAGAAACAAGCATCCTAGGACCAGTTTCGGGGTTTCACCCCTCATCAGCCAGGATAGCTTCAATCTAGTGGCGCAGTGAGCACGGGACCCACGTCTGGGCATTCCCTTCCCACAAGGGCGACAATTGCAAAAGAAACAAATGATAGACGGAATGCTGAACAATGCAAACATTCACCCCCCAGTCACAATGATCTGGGTTTAATCCATTGTTCTTTTGCTCACCACACCACCCCAGTTTGAACCCAGTCATATGCAAATCAGTCTTGACCTTGTTCCTCATAGAAACAATCCAGCCCGAACTGCCAAGTCAGGTCCGCTCTAGACCAGAAACAAGCATCCTGGGACTGGTTTCGGGGCATCACCCCTCATCAGCCAGGCTATCTTTAATCCAGTTACAATTGCGATTGCTTCAAAAGTAAAAAATAGAAAAAAGTGTTTTTCGATTTCTTTTATAGCAATTGCGGCACACCTCGCTTTAGCTTTCAACATCCTAAGCTAAAGCGCGGGTGCCGAGATTGTTTAAGGTTTCACCTTTGGGAGAGTTTGAGCTATTGGCATTGTAAATGACAATGCCTTTTATTTATGAGTTTACAAAACCTGCAAGCAGTATTTACGCACCTTACGCACCGCTTGCAGGTTTTGTAAACACATAAAGAAAAGGCATTGTCATTTACAATGCCAATAGTTCGAACTCTCGCGAATGCGAGACATATTGCATTGCAAATGCTTGTGTTTGTCACTTTGTGCTTTTTAGGCCATTTTGCACCCCTCACGGGACATGGTTGTGGAATAAGTCAGTTTGATAGTGAACTTAGGGACAGCACTGGGTTAGGGGTTGAGACAGCTATTTAAAATTATTGTTACACGGAGAGTCCTCTTCTTCAAAAGTGCAGAAGGTGGCTGCAGCTTAGAGTTTTGTCTTGCCAGTTGACTCAACATCAAAAAGTCAAAGCACATACCATTTGCATCTCTCATTGCAGCCATTTGAAACAAAGCTTGACTTATGTCATGTATTTTATTTTAAAGTCCCTGGGCAGGGAAGTAATATACGGAGCATCACCTATGTGGGTTTTTTGTTCCAAAAAATTGAAATGGCCTCTAGTGCTTCAAATTATTTTGCTATTGAAATGTATTTATCTTTGCTTCTAACAGAGATTGTGAATACTGCTACCTGTTTTCAGCTTTTCAAAAAACTCACTTTTCCGTAAACCCATTAACCCTTTTGTGCCTCCTGATGATAAAGAAATCATGCTGTCACTTGTATGATGTAAGCAGCACATCCAGTTATTTTCTTCTTTTCCATTCTGGAACTTGTAATCCTCCAATGATAACTGTTGGAGGCAGAACTACAAATACCAGTATACAAAGGATAAGGTGAGAACTGCACAAGTCACACATCTGACAAGTTGTTCCAGGTCACACATTTGAAATGGAACCACTTGAGAGTACATTTTGTTTTGGCATACAGAGACATTGTTTCTATTATTTCTGATATATTAACTAAAGGATTAATAAATCGATTCTGTTGTATCTAAGTCACTTTTAATGATACAGAAGATTATGGGCATCATCGGCATCTTCAAAATGGCACAGAGGGGCTCCTAAGCAAGTCACATGCCCATGAATTCTATTGTGCTTATTGCGCCGTGACAATGATATCATTGTCACGGCACCGTGAAATTCATCTGGGGTTGCTGAGAAAGCTGCCACAATCCTCTCAGGTCTCAGTACCTCTCTCTGGCGCACAGGTGCATCTCCAAAAGCTCATCAGCTCATTAGCTCAAGGGAGCCTTTTCAAACAGAATGGGAATGGGAGCACACTGCTTCACCTCCCAGCCACTTCACACCTTAGCATTAAGGTAAATGCAGTTCACTGTAAACGCTTACTTGAGTTTTTGCTGAAGTGTTTCACCAAAGTTGGTGCAGGTTAGTGCTGTGAATCTCTAGACACGTGTTTCTGGATATTATCCTTCATCAGTAGAGATAAAAAACGAAATTCATCTGGGGTTGCTGTAAAAGCTGCCACAATCCTCTCAGGACTCAGTACCTCTCTCTGGCGCACAGGGTCATCTCAAAAAGCTTGTCAGCTCAATGGCCTTTTCAAACAGAAGGGGAATGGGAGCACACTGCGATTGTGATGTACTTTGTGATGTACAGCCCGCCCCTAAATGACTATTCCAACAACCTACCCCCCAGGTGGAGAGGTGTGGTGCAGCGGCCAGGGCAGCTGACTTCGGAGCACAGGGTTCATGGTTCGATCCCCGGCTCCGGCGGCAGCTCAGCTCAGCACCATGTGACTCTGGGCAATAGCTCACTTAATTTCCACTACGGCCCCCAGCGCCTTGAGACCCGTAAGGGTGAGTAGCTGCGCTATATAAAAACGGACTTACTTACTTACTCAACCATGATTGATTTTCACCTTTACCTACCCCCGGAACTTTCATTAAACTACTAAAACTGTTATTGTAAACTTCCTGTCTATAACTGAACTGTCAACTCGCCCCGTGCCACCCCCTTTTCAGCTTCTCTGCCCACCCAAAATTACAACCAAACTGTTTCCGACAATAAAACCTCCAGCAACACTGCCACCTGCACATCCATATCAGCCACAAACAGTTATGCAACTCAACCCTCATTTGTGCGCCTGACCCATCATGGCTAAAGCACTTTCCATCAAACGCACCCCACCCCAAATCCCCATCAATTCCCGTGTGGGAATCTTAATACATTAACTATACAAAGTGTGGTGTGTTTCTATTGTCACTATTGTCTTCTAACAGAATAACATTTCACTCTTTTGAATTGTAAAATGATATCTTGATGAAAAACATACTACAGGCATGGAAACCAAATCCAGCAATCATTTACAAAACAATGACTACATTTGTTTTAACACCACATATATAATTCACGCCTAATATACATCCATAGATTGTTTCTATGATTCCGTTACCGTGAGTTAGTTACAAATAAGTCATACACTTTCTACAATATTCTGCAAAGTACTCTATTGGCTCCAAGTACTGCCCTAAATTATGCCCGTTGCTGTCTATCTTCTTGCAGGGATTAGAACAGATCTGCTGAGGCACCAACTACTAAAAGGCTTAATGAATTATGCAAGTAGCCCAGTTTTCCAGACATGTAAAGGAAAAAAATATTTGCAGCCTGATGTTTTTTAATGTGAATGAAATGCAGAATGATGGCACTTTTCAATAATTAATGGCTGAATGCATTAAAAGTGTTGACGTCTCCTTGTCAGCATTTTACTGAAGGCAGTTCTGACACTCATGATGAAAACAACTGTGCTACTATGAGGACTGCAGCATGTTGCTGTGATACATATAGTACAAACATTATGAGCTCTATTTCATGGTGTGTAACAGACGCCTATAAATAAACTACACTATGAAATATATTTTTTTCTCTCCTTTAAATTTCATGCGTGTGCATATGGCCCTTCATATAGCGAAATGATTAAAGAGCTTGCCCTGTTCCTTGGCAGGCTTGTTGGCACTGGGCAGTGCCACAGAGATAAAGCACAAAACCACTGGAGAACCTTTCTGACAACAATCAATGCGTTGTTCAAATAGTGAGAGGTGATGAAGTTCAGAAAAAGTTTAATATAGGCATCAATATTTCTGTGATTGGTGGGCGGCTGAGCCTACTCGATCTCCCTTTTTCTTCAACCAAAGATTGACAACTTGATGATAAGGCTAATATGGTGCCCTGTAACGTAGTATTTTACCATAAATATTTAGAGCTTCCCAGATTCGTAATTTTATGTACCACCCCAACTGAATTAGTCTTGCGCACAACAAATGCATGTTAAATTGTGTTTTTTACAATCATTTATTGTGATAGTGTCACATTACTTTGTGTACTGATATGGATATTGTATTTGATATAATGGTGCTCTTGTGATGTACGCTCTAATCTCAACCACTAGTGATTTCTTAAATTAGGTCCATGCAGTGCAGTCGGAACACAGGAGAGCTTGCACTGAGTTTGATTTTCCAAACAATCGAAACAAAGTCCTTTCAAAATTAAATTAATGAAATTTCCACAATGAATTTCACAACAAAACGTATGGTTCAATGTCTGGATTGGGGGGGCTCTTTCGCCAAAGCATTTTGGTAAACGTCAAGATGTTTTCCTAAAATCATATAATCTACATGAAAAGCAATCTCACGTAGGGCACAATATACAATAAGAAGCATAATGAATAAATAATAACGAATAATCACACCTGAACGCGTTCAGCTACAGTGATAATACAATAAGTTATCATTAAGCATTGTTGTCAGACCCTGTAAATAAAACATAAATATTTGGTCAAATATTTCTGTAACACAAGTTATGCTATTCTGTGTTCCAGCAGTTTCAATATTATCGGAAAATCCGTTCATTGATTACGAGTCAGGCGAAACAGTATCCCCAAGTGAGATAGCGCCCTGCCTGATCACGACTGGCCCGGTGTTCCCGCACTCATTTTTCTCAAATGCTGGAACAGCAGACCAGATTTTACTGGCCAGTAAGACTACACTGTCCTTGTCTCTACTTGAATTTTTTTTAACCAAATGGAAAGCCACTAAACATTTTTCCCCCTTCTCTTTCCTTTCCTCCCAAATCATAAAGTATACAAACAAATTAAATATTAACTATCCCTCATCCTATGAAAATAAGGTCAATATTGCATATCTATAGTTTTGACAGTCTATATCTCTTTGACCGTTTCATTTTAAAATCCACTTAGCTGAGGATGGCTTGTTATTTTTGTAAATGGGCACTTACAGTATCAAAAAACAAAGCCCTCATGTAGGATGAACAATTCAAAGAGACCACATTCTTGAAGGCAAACATCATGTGGTCTAATATACCTCATGAACATAGCTGTCTCAGCACATTTATACTAATATCAAACTTGCGTGAAATCAACAAAGACCTGCGCATCTGTTGCATTTGACAAATTAGATTTAGTCATCTTACCTAAACATTACATCTGGCCATACAAAACATTACAATTAAATTCCACATAACATTATGACAAAAACGGCAATCAAAACCTTATTTTTGATCTGTGTATATCAGGCACACTAACCTTTCATCTAATTCACTACCATCATACTTGAGATAATTTGTTAAAAATAGTTAATTGGGAAATGTAAGAAATTGGGGTATTAGTTGTGGGGGTCAGTATTCACCTCAAGTAATAACCACAACCCTGGTCAGTGTAAATGCTTTGTCGTTTTGGTTCGAAAATTGTATTCGGCAAGTTAAAAATAGCCATAAAAGTACATTAAAAAATAGAATAAAATGACGTTAAACAATTCCAGCTGATGCACATGATACATAAATAATTAACCTGCTTAAAGTCACTAAAGGAACCTGAGCACAAACCCTTGATAGATATGGCACAGAACAGACAGGTGTACGTTAGAGGCAATGTGTAAGGTATTTATGCAGTACCAAAACAGTAATGAAGTCAAAAGGCAACACAAGAAGAAAAAAAAAAAGAATGCATTTTAATAAATAAAATTACACCAAAACTACTCAAATCCAATATAGGAAACTGGAGTTATGCAGTTTTAAAATGTAAATGTGAAAATGGGGCTAAAAAGCATTAAGCACCAACAACAGCATCTGGTTGCGCTTGATCGGTACCTAGGTGTAAGTTAATGCTGACCGCGATAGAGTGCTGGTCAGATACCAGGCTCGACATGATCAGAAGTGGGACATGACAGCAGGCTTTGTTCTAAGAGGCCTCCACATCATCGGATAGCAGCTGGACAGGGTCTTGGTGAAGCTGCTGAACTTTTGACAGGAAAGCTTTGAGTGGTAGAAATTTGAATTCCGTACCCAGAAAAAGGTTGACAAGTTAAATACTTTTTGCGCCTTTGACTGGTAAAGATTTCTATCTTCAAACATACCATACAAAAACAACAGGAGGGAACCCCTACTGTACTTAGCCTATCTCTCCATACCAGACCAAGGGGATCACTGTATGGTATTAAAAAGACTCTCGCCCACTGGAATTCCGAGTGGCATGCTTCATCATAAAGTCCTCGCCCAGATACCTAGTATATCTGGATGGGCTCAACCTTGGTAGCCAATGGAGCTCTTTGGTTATTGAGTGGGAACCTAGATTTAAAATAGGTTGTCCTGAGGGTTAATTTTATTTTCAAAGGCCCCCCGATGGAGTAAAAAATAGGTGGGGATACACTAAGGAAATTAGTATTCACTGTATCCCTGGGTCAGCATGCTTCAACCATCACACCTATACTTCACCGGGCTATTTGGCTTATGTCAGGACCTCACAAGGATCCTGTTAGTATCCTATTTGTGTGCATTCAATTGGGGAACTTTTATTCCCCACACTCATACATGCCATACATACTGGCCCACTTGGTCCCTATGTCTGCATTTCTCTGTTGGTATGGAACAGACAGAGATCATTATTCAAGCACAACATCATTACATATATCCAGTGGTGGCTCGCCGTGGGAGTGCTGCGAGGCGGTGAGGCGGGACGGGGGAGGGCAGGGTGGGGGGTAGTAAACTCCGGCATACGGGGCAATGGAGTTAAGCAAATAAATAAATAAAACAATTTACATTGCGCGCGCTGCATCGCCGAGTTGACGTTGCAGTGCGTGCAATGTAAATTGTTTCATTTATTTATTTATTTGCTTAACTCCATTGCGCCGTATGCCGGAGTTTACTACCCCCACCCTGCCCCCCACCCTGCCCTTCCCCCGCCTCACCGCCCCCGCAGCACTCCCACGGCGAGCCGCCACTGCATATATCAGTGTGTATCCTTATACATGTCTCCAAGTGATCCCTGTGATTATTTCAAACCAAGCAGGACCAGTATGTAGGCAGTGCACAGTGTGTGTCTCCATCACAGTTACTTAATAAACGTGCACATGCTCTGCATGCACTAGGTTGGTATACAGTGTGCAAGTATTATCCTTGAGATTGCCAAGATAGTGTATGTGCTACACTATCATGCATAAAAAGTGTGATTTTTGCTCATTCTCCTTACTTAGTAGCATCATATTTAGAGCTCCACAAGGATAAGGAGGCAGGTGGACCTTGTAATCAAACTCTGTTAACAAATACGTAAAAGAACATCCATACAAGTGTCAAGGTCTAGCTTCTCCTAGTCAAAGCACCCATCAAAGCCTTCCTCTATGCCCAACTTACTTTATCAAAGGTATCTTCCTGGCCATGAACAAATTTGGTTCCTCCTTCCCCCTCATCTTAGCATGGGGATTTTCTCCTGGCCTTAAACTTAAATACCCAGTGTTCCTCTGAGCTATGTGACCCAGGTGTATCATCACATGATGATGTGCTGCTATCTGATTGGTGGAGTGCCACAAGAGGCTGTTCTGCTGCCAAACCGTCTAATGTTTTATAGAAAATCGCCCAAATGTTCTCAATTGTGAGATCTTCTTTTACTGCCTTTGCATTTCATTTTGTGTCGAAATAGGACCAAATGTTCTAAATGTACTGTATAGAGGCTCCCATGTCTTAGGGCCTTATTATGACTTTGACGGTGCAGGAGCGGGATGCCATTCCACCTCCCTGCTCCAGCACCACCAAAGCCAAAGTCTTAGCCGTAATTAGACCGCCCACTGGATTCTGACTGGAATCCAGGTCGCAGGGTCCTGTGGCGGCTGACTCACAGCAGTGCCTGTTTAAAGGCTCATAGGAGAGCCATAACAGGCACCACAATGGGAACGCCATTGCAGGTTCCTACAGGTCATGGACTGTAAAGTCCATGCCCTGCAGGAACTGGGGGTACTCAGTGAACTGGGAGTGCATGCAGGCGGCTTGTGGGCACATCATGTGCCCCCCTGCATGCATCCACTGACAGAGGCAACAGGGGCCTACTACCTTTCTTACCTCTCCGCCACACTTTGTATGATGGGCTAACCCGCCAGCATAGTATGGCCTCAAGACTGCCACAACACCGCCAGGGATCTCTGATCCCTGGCAGTTGTGGTGGTGCCAATGCGGTCTGACCGCACAAGTTGTAATGGGGCGGTTGGACTGCCGGTGGGGCGGTACCCACACCACCTCCGTGGCTACGAGTAATAATAAGGCCCATAGACTTCCTAGGTTTATCCCTTACATAAATGAGAATCTGTTCTTAATTCTCGCTAGGGCTCTATCTTTCTTACATTATCTGTGTACATATGTGGTTAAGGGCTATAATTTTTGTGTGGTGAAGATGTAAAAACATACAAAAGGGGGAGGGGCCTTTAGATGTTTGAAAAGGTGAGCAAACCAGGTATCACTTCTCACTACCTCAGTCTTGGAATATAGTATCTTTGTGCTCATTCTTTCAGTGGAAGAGGGATCCACAAGGCCAGATACCTTCTTCGTGAGGTCCCATTAAATCAGATTTGCTGCTGCGGAAAAGCTCAGTGTAGGAGCAACCTGAATCTTTGGCTGACCAGCAATGCACCTTTGTTGGATCGGCTTGGCAGGTTGGCTCCGGCCCTCTGGAGGTCTTGGAAGAAAAAAGTTTCTAAGTCCAAGGTTTCAGGAAAAGTTAGGAGAAGTAAACTTTGAGACCAGCCAAGGGTTCAGGGCCTTTGGGACTGCACTTAGGGGGTTAAGACTCATGCCAGGAGTAGTGACTAGGTGTGTCCAGTTGGAAGTGGTCAGCTGAGCTGTTATAGAAAAGGCCACTTGTAGCTTGATGTTTCCTTGGAGCCTAAACAGAAGGTCATTTTTATGACGCTGGAGTCCACATTTTCAACCTGGGTTCTAGACTCTTTTCAGTTCACAGACATCAGGGTCAGTTCACTTCTGTTCTTCCACAGTTCCTGTAAATGTTCTGAGAATGGAACTGTGGGTGCCTCATTTACACATGGCACCAGCCTGTGGGTGGGGTGACCCCAGGCCGGTTGTATGACACAACAACCCATACCTTTACCACGCATGCCTTTACCATGCATACATTTATCACAAACATACATAGCAATACATTAAAGTCACTATTACTACGCATACCTTTACAATGCACACATTTACCACACAAACCTTTACCACACCTTTTTTAGAAGCTAAAAATGAAAGTAAATATGTTAAATAAATTACATTATTTTTACATAGTCAATTATAGTGTATGCTGTTATATATTACATAACATTTTTACATAGTATCTTCTGTTGCGTCACCCATGTGTATGCAGTACAATACAGCGCAACACATCGCAACACTATGAAATATTTTTAACATCATTATATCAGAGTGCAAAATTCAAACTGCAACCACCTGCATTACCACACAACCTGTGACTTCCCCAACCAAGATGGCAGACAAACATTTAGAGCAAGGTCAAAAACATTACAAACAAATCACTGACAAAATAATTTTAGGTTTAGTCATGCTTTTGTTCACAGAAAGCACATATTACAACAGTTAAATCACAGAAAGATATGGTTAACCCTTAAAAATGATTTAAAAACAAGCATGGACCAATTTATGATCAGTGTCCCACTGTCTTCTGAAGTGACCATATGCACCAGTGGAGAGGAGTATTCCTGAGACATTGTTTGAAACACTGCCATCCTTCCATCTGTCATAGTAAGCAAGTATAACTAACAACATTAATATGTGTAGAAATAGCATAATAAATTCAAACAACTGGAATTCAATGCCATTTATTTTACATTTTCAGTCATTTAGTCTGCAGAATATCAGAATTCCCAGATCAATACCATCGGACAAATTTGCTGTAAATGAAAGTTAATATAAAAGTGTAATTTTCATATTTAATATCAAATTGAAAAAATTACAAAACAAAAACTAAACTTATTATTTTAAATTACTTTTAATCATTTTCTACTCAGAGAAGGAGCTGGACAGTGACTGGAGGGGCAGATTCACTATTCTAACTCCACCTGGTGCCTAGTCAGGACAGATGCTGGACATTGACGGGGGAGGTGGGAGCAGATTTAGTATTCTAACTCTGTCAAGTGCCAAGTCAGGGAAGGAGTTAGACAGTGACTGAGGGAGTACATTTACTATTCCAACTCCACCAGTTACCTAGCCAGGGCAGGTGCTGGACAGTGACTGGGTGCAGATTTACTATTCTAACTCCACCAAGTGCCTAGTCAGGGCAGTTGCTGGACAGTGACCTGGGGGTAAGTGGGCAGAATTACTATTCTACCTAGGGCGGGCGGAATATTCCGTTCTGTGATTATTCAGCTAAATCACAGAGTGAGCAGTGATACATGCCTATTTCGCCTGTTGATGGAACTCCACTGAATTTCGTGGAGTTTTTATGTAACTCTGCAGTATTCCGTGGAGTCAAACTACGAGAGTTGCGCCCACCCCTAATTCTAACTCTGCCAAGTACCCTAGTCTGGGCAGGAACTGAGCAGTGATACATGGGCAGGGCAGATTCCTATTCTAACTTTGCCAAGTGGCTAGTCACTCAAGATGCTGGACAGTGACTGGGGGCACATTTTAAAACATATTTCTCTTTTTAAAAATGTTTCATTTTCACATCCTAACTGTAGTTGTCTTCTTTCTTCAATTCTTGATGATATTTTAAGAACCTTTCACCAAGAATAACTGAGAATCCAAAAATCCATAAAGTTCACAACTAAACTAAACCCAAACAAAACAAACACAATGCAATTTTCACATTGTCTTCTTCAAAACTCCAGAAATATATATATATATATATATATATGAGAGGAAAGTCTCCGACCAAATACCGGCTCCTCTCCACTCTGGGTCGGTGCGAGTTCCGGGTGTCGGATCCCGGCTAAGATACACGAAAATTCCCGTTTTAAAGAGCTCCTCACTCAAACAGGAAAAAGGGACTCGCACTCGGGAATTTTCGTGTATATATATATATATATATATATATCATGTGATCAAGGCAGGTAACTGCTGAAACGCGTTATGGCGGAATCGTTTGTGCGTGAATAAAATCTAAAAATCAAGCACTGAACCTGGGTCCACTCTCGTTTGTCCTGAAGGGATTGAAGAGAGCGAGGGATTTCATATATATATATATATTACCTACTGGCGGTCGCCAGTAGGTCGCTATAGTTAGGACCTCGTTTCTATTCAAAAAGCGATTTTTCTTTTGCCAATATCTTTGGCTCCGGTTGACGAATCTTCGAGAAATTTTCAAAACTAATGGGGCGCTCCACTCAGCTCCTGTCTTGAAAGTTTTGGGGTGATTCGTCAAGCGGGGCCGAGAAAAAAGGGGGATCCCAAAACGCGTTTTCCCCATGTTAATTTCCATAGGAACTTTAAACAAAGCTACAGCCCGAACTGCTGAACGGAATTACACCAAATTTGGCAAAAAAGGTAGGTCTTGGTTCAGAAAGAGCCCTTTTTTTAAATGGTGTAAATCCGTTCAGTAGTTCCAGAGAAATTAGAAAAAGAAAAGTTTCGATATCTGAGCACCAAAGAGGGTTCACGAACCCTCCCAGGCATGAGCTTCACTCTGATTGGCTGTCAACACTCCAAACCAGGAAGTGTTGGCAGCCATCTTGTGACTCGGTAACTGAGTCACAAGAAAATAGTGAAGTAAACATTAAAAAAAACAAGAAAAGGGGGCAGGGTAGAAACACCCTGACCCCCTAGGCCTGCTGAGGAGGTCCCTCAGGGACCCCCTGGGACAAAAAAAAGCATTATTTTTTTAAACGGCAGAATTCGCGCTGGGTGCGCGAATCCTGCCGAAAATATTAAAAAAAAACAAAGTGCGGGCTCCCGCGCTTCGTTATTGTTAAGCCCCAGGGTGGGCCAGGTCCTGGGGGCAATTCCAAATTATGTAGCGGGGGCCCGCGGGGGCCCCTGCGGCCCCGGGGCTTCATTGTTGAACAAAGCCCCCCCCGCAGCCCCGGGGACCATCACCTCCCCGGGGCTCTCATTTTTGTTAAATTTTAAATGCGTGTGGGGGTTCGAGCCCCCCACACACCCCGGGGACCAACACCTCCCCAAAACTTTTGCAATTCAAACGCGGGGGCACGTGGCCCCCCGGGGACCACCACCTCCCCTGGGCTCTGTTTTAAAAAAAAAAAGATGTGTGGGGGGGGCTCGAGCCCCCCCACACGCCCCAGGGACCACCACCTCCCCGGGGCTTTGCCAATTTAAACGCGGGGGCACGCGGCCCCCCCACAGCCCCGGGGACCGCCACCTCCCTGGGGCTCTGTTTTATTAAAAAAAAGATGTGTTTGGGGGGCTCAAGCCCCCCCCACACGCCCCGGGGACCACTACCTCCCGGGGCACTAAATATTCTAATATTCTAATTTGGGGGTCCGTAGTGGACCCCCGGGGACCACCACCTCCCTGGGGCTTTCAAAATGCTGGGAGGGGGGCCGCGCGGCCCCCCTCCTTGAGCCCTTGATGGCCCTGGGAACCCCCACCCCCCAGGGACAGCTTCTGCAATGTCCCGGGGTGCCCACCCCCGGGACATTGCCATTTGATATGGCAGGGCGGGAGCACGGCTCCCGCCCTGCCATAGGAAACTCTGCTTTGCTTCATTGAAGCGAGAGCAGGAAAACCTGCTCTCGCCTCAATGAAGCAAAGCAGGATTGCTTTTGCACAAGGGGAGCTGCATGTCTGCAGCTCCCCTTGTGCAAAAGCAATGCCGGCTCCCGCAGGAGGCGGGGAGCCGGCGGGACCGTGGGGGCATTGGGGCTCCCCCCATGGTCCCCAACGGAGAGGCCAAGCCCTGGGGGATGGGGACCCCGGGGCCAGAAGTGGCCTGGGGGGGGCACGCAGCCCCCCTCCACTGAATTAAAAAGACATTTTTTTAAAAGGAGAGGCCGGCCCCGGGGGATGGGGTCCCCGGGGCCATAATTGGCCTGAAGAAGGGGGCCACGTGGCCCCCCCCTCCAAATATAAAAAAAATTAAAAAAGTCTGCTGATGCCCCGGGGGATGGGGTCCCCGGGGCCGAAATTGGCCTCGGAAGGGGGGGCCACGCGGCCCCTTCCCGATTTTAAAAATATATATATATATCAGGCCATGGGGGATGGGGTCCCCAGGGCCCCAAAAATGTAAAAGAAGGGGAGCCACACAGCCCCCCTTGTAAAAAAATATATAAAAAAAAAGCCGGCATGTAGCCGGAGGCCACGCCCCCTTGCTCCACCACTCTGCAAACGTGCCCCCTGGAGCGTTGTTATTTGGGGAATTAATTCCCCTTGAATACTGAGGGTCCCTGGGTGCCAACTAGCCCACCAGGTACCTCCAGTATGCGCCACAGAACTGCGTTGCAGAGAGGTGGTCCGAGGCCATGCCCCTTTTTACACCACTCTGCAAACGCGCCTCTTGGCACACTGGTGGTGGGACGATGAGGTCCTCTTGTGTCCTGAGGACCTCAGGACACAAGTGGACTTCATCCCCCGAGCAGCAGTGCGCCAGGAGCTGCGTTTGCAGAGTGGTGTAAAAAGGGGGCGTAGCCTCGGACCACCTCTCTGCAATCCAGCTGTGTGGCGCTTACTGGAGGTACCTGGTGGGCTAGTTGGCCCCCAGGGACCCTCAGTATGCAAGGGGACTTAATCCCCCAACTTGGAATGCGTCAGGGGGTTCGTTTGCAGAGTGGTGGAGAAAGGGGGCGTGGCCTGTGTCCACCTCTCAGCAATCCCACTGTGTGGGGCTTACTGGAGGTAAGAGGTAGGCTAGTTGGTCCCTAAAGGACCCCCAGCAGCGAAGGGGACTTCAATCCCCATCCAAGAGTGCACCAGGGAGCGCGTTTGCAGAGTGGTGGGCAAAGGGGGCATGGCCTGTTATGAGAACTTAGCAATCCTGCTGTGTGGGACTTACTGGAGGTAATAGGAGGGGTAGTTGGCCCCCAAGGTTGTCGTTGGGGGCCAACTACCCCTCTTGTTACCTGTAGTAAGTCCCACACAGTAGGATTGCTAAGACGTCTAAGGAGGACATGCCCCCCTTTCTCCACCACTCTGCAAACGCGCCTCTGGCAGGCTACGGGATGGGGGATAAAGTCCAATTTACTCCCGAGGGACTTTGGGGGCCAAGAAGCCTTCTTGGTACCTCCTCTAAGTCCTATGCAGCGGAATTCCTGAGCGCTGGTTGGAGGCCCAGCACCCTTTCTCCACCACTCTGCAAACGTGACTACTACTTAAAGAAGCATCTTTCTGCACCTCTGACTTAGAGGTAGTTTTAATCCCCCTGCCCTATTATGTACTAGGGCCTTACAGAGGAGGTCATGCCAATCACAGGGGTACCCCAACGCATAGTGTTCCCTAGTGTATGTAGGTGTTTTCACTGTATTATAAGTGTCTTTAAGCATAGCACTGGCTCTAGGCCTGGTTAGTCAGTCAGTTGCCACCAGTACCTGTCAGCAAAAAGTTGGGGGCACAGGATGACTTTGCAACAAGGCCTCTTTTTGCTCCTCTGTTGGTTCTTTGTGCACATCTCTTGCTTCTTTCTGCACCTTTCTTTGTCTTTCTGGACTTCTGTTGCCTCTTTCTTCATTTCTCTTGCTTCTTTCTGCGCCTTTCTTCCTCTTTCCACATGTCCTACCTCTGTAGGCATAGTTAGAAATTAGCATTTAAAAAACCTTTGAAATTCACTGAAAAAACTACAGGTTTCAGGGATGTTATAGTTAGAAATTAGCATTTAAAAAACCTTAGAAATTCACTGAAAAAACCACAGGTTTCAGGGACGTTATAGTTAGTTGACATTTCACTCGTACAAAACCCAAGAAATTCGGCCGTTATAGTTAGTTCAGCTAACTATAACTCACGCCCCCGCAATGCACTGCTGATGACGTCACATATTACATCATTCATGACATGGTCAGTGACATCAATGATGACATCACTGATGACATCTCAAATGACAACACTGATGACATCACTGATGACATCATCCACGTGATAATCTGATGCACCTCCACACACCCTAATATAACCTTTGATACACCCACTCTTTAAATTACAGACTGCCATTCGCAAAACCATAGACACTCCAACACCAATAACTACATACCCACTCATTGATTCTTAGGTCTACACACACATCCACTCACTCACCTGTACAGTCACTCATACTTATGGTCACTCAGTACAGGACTATCATATGCACTCATACTCCTATATAGACACTCAAACACCGCCACTCATCCATAGAGGTACTCACACACCTAGTCAGTCATGCAAATAATTAAACACACTGACATTTACTCACCTATACAGTTATACACACACCAGCTCACTTACTCATACAAATACTAGCACGTTCTTACGCTCTTATACAATCACTGATGCAAGCACACACTCATCCATACAGTCACTCTCACAATCACACACTCTCGCTTATAGCTATTTATATACTCCAACACACATATATACTGCCTTTCACATATGTAGTTACTCACACATGTACCACTGGGACATACATTCACTCACTAATACACTCTTACACACACTTACCCACCCATACAGTCTATCACAGATGCCCTCTTGTAACCATCCACCCAGTGAATCACCCACTCACACATCTATGCACAGTCGCACCCACCCCACCGACACAAACACTCAGGCACCCATACAGATACTCAGACAACCAATGAATAACTCATATAGACACTCATGTAGCTATTCACAAACCCATGCAGCCACTTACACAGCAATAGACAGACGGATACAGACATTCACCCAGTTTAGTCACTAACCCATGCATTCAGTAAGATACGTTTAATCACTCACTTATAGAGTTAGTCACGCACCTACTAAATCATCCATACAGACACTTATACACCCACTCATTCTTCAATACGCCTTTCCCTATATATATATTACAAATATTTAAACTTTACAGAAACAGTCACTGGATGATGTCATCAGTGATGTCATTTGAGATGTCATCAGTGATGTCATCAGTGAAGTCACTGACCATGTCATGGGTGATGTAATATGTGACGTCATCAGCAGTGCATTGCGGGGGCGCGAGTTATAGTTAGCTGAACTAACTATACCGGGGGAATTTCACGGGTTTTGTACGAGTGCAATGTCCAACTAACTATAACTGTCCCTAAAACCTATGGTTTTTTCAGTGAATTTGTAAGGTTTTTTAAATGCAAATTTCTAACTATAACGTGTCTGAAACCTATGGTTTTTTCAGTGAATTTCAAAGGTTTTTTAAATGCTAATTTCTAACTATAACGTGTCTGAAACCTGTGGTTTTTTCAGTGAATTTCAAAGGTTTTTTAAATGCTAATTCCTAACTATAACATGTCTGAAACCTATGGTTTTTTCCAGTGAATTTCAAAGGTTTTGTAAATGACAATTTTTTTAAATGTATTAATTGTTATATTTATTTTTTTGATACTGATTTACAAATTTTTTTTAATCTATATTTTTAGATATTTTATTTTTTAAATTACATTGTAATTACATTATACATTACATTACAAAATATACTTTCTCAGAATGAATTACTTTAGTTTAAATACTTTGCAAATAGGCAATAGACTTTTAAGTACAGTAGTTACAGTTGTTGCAATGGGCAACACAATTTCAAACACAATGCAACATTGAGCTCAATGTGAATTTCTAGTTAAATGCAATTAGTTACTTTATGGATTACTTTTCTAACCACAGGACTGGGTCCTAGATTCAGTCCTGGGACATCTCCTGTAAACAGTTGAGTAAAAGCGTTTTGGTTACAGTAGTGATTTTTAAGGAATATTATTGTATTTTAAAAGTTGACACTTAGAAACTTTTTCACATAGAATCACCAATGTTATCCTATGGGAGGAAATTCACTTAGCAGGTAAGTAGTGTTATCGTTACTTTTTCTTACTCAGTGGTGGATCCTGGATCCAGCACTGGTGCATCTCCTGTAAACAGTTGAAAGAATGCGTTTAAGTCATACAGGCGATTTTTCAGGAATATCTGTAGTTTGTGAAAAACGGCACTTTGAAACTTTTCTGCGGAAAACCAGACAATGGATTCCAATGGAAGGAAATACAAGTTACTGGTAAGTACGGTTAGAATTACTTTTCAGGGTCAGTGCTGGGCTAAAAGATGCAGCACTGGGTTCTCTCCTGATAACAGGTGAGTAAATCGGAATTCGTAGTTCGTCTGATTTTAGAGGAATATTATAAAGTTCCAAAACCCCACACTTAGAAGAATTTCCAAGTGAAACCAGTCAATGTTAGCCTATGGAAGGAAATTCAAGTTACTGATAAGTACGGTTAGAATTACTTTTCAGGGTCAGTGCTGGGCTAAAAGATGCAGCACTGGGTTCTCTCCTGATAACAGGTGAGTAAATCGGAATTCATAGTTCAGCTGATTTTAGAGGAATATTATAAAGTTCCAAAACTCAACACTTAGAAGAATTTCCAAGTGAAACCAGTCAATGTTAGCCTATGGAAGGAAATTCAAGTTACTGGTAAGCACGGTTAGAATTACTTTTCAGGATCTGTACTGGGCTGAAAGATGCAGCACTGAGGTCTCTCCTGATAACAGGTGAGTTAATCGGAATTCGTAGTTCTGCTGATTTTAGAGGAATATTTGTATGTTTCAAAAATCGACACAGAAACTTTTTCAGCAAAAAGCAGGCAATGATATCCTATGGAAGGAAATTCAAGTTACTGGTAAGTACGGTTAAAATTACTTTTCAGGATCAGTACTGGGCTCCAAGATGCAGTACTGAGGTCTCTCCTGATAACAGGTGAGTAAATCGGAATTCGTAGTTCGGCTGATTTTAGAGGAATATTTGCACAATGGTGAAGGAAGGGGGTGGGGCCTGAGGTGACATGTCTGCAAACACGCCCTGTGGCGCGTTTTAAGTTGGAGAATTAATTCCTCCTCAATCCCGAGGGTCCCTAGGGGCCAACTGGCCCACCAGATACCTCCAGTATGCGCCAGAGAGCTGCGTTGCAGAGAGGTGTTCAGAGGCCACGCCCCTTTTTACAACACTCTGCAACGCAGCTCCATGGCGCTTACTGGAGGTACCTGGTGGGCTAGTTGGCCCCCAGGGACCCTCAGGATTGAAGGGGATTTAATTCCCCATCTTAAAACGCGCCACGGGGCCTGTTTGCACACATGTCACCTGAAGCCCCGCCCCTCCCTTCACCACTGTGCAAACGCGGCCCGTGGCGCGTTTTAAGTTGGGGGATTAAGTCCCTTGAATCCTGAGGGTCCCTGGGGTCCAACTATCCCACCAGGTACCTCCAGTAAGCGCCACAGAGCTGCGTTGCAGAGAGGTGTAAAAAGGGGTGTGGCCTCTGTACACCTCTCTGCAACGCAGCCCCCTGGCGCATACTGGAGGTTCCTGGTGGGCTAGTTGGCCCCCAGGGACCCCCAGTATTCAAGGGGAATTCGTTCCCCCTCTGCAAACGCGCCAGGGGGCGCATTTGCAGAGTGGTAAAGGAAGGGGGCGGGGCCTGCGGCCCGATCGTTTTTTTTTTGTTGTTTTTTTTTCCCGAAGGGGGGCTGTGTGGCCCCCCTTCCTTTTTCCTTTTTTTGGGCCCTGGGGACCCCATCCCCCAGGGCCTTACCCCCTTTTTTTTTTGTAACGGGAAGGGGGCAGCGTGGCCCCCCTCCCGTGGCCGATTCTGGCCCCGGGGACCCCATCCCCCGGGGCATGGCCACTCTTTTTATTATTTTTTTAAGGAGGGGGCTGTGTGGCCCCCTCCTCAGGCCTCCTTTTGCCCCGGGGACCCCATCCCCCGGGGCAGGCCTTTATTTATTTATTTTTGGGGAGGGGGCCGGGTGGCCCCCTCCCGGGCCACTACTTGCCCCGGGGACCCCATCCCCCGGGGCTGGCCCTCTCCGTTGGGGACCGTAGGGGGGTCCCCAATCCCCCCACGGTCCCAGCCGGCTCCCCGCGTCCCTCGGGAGCCGGCATTGCTTTTCCACATGGGGAGCTGCTGACATGCATCTCCCCATGTGGAAAAGCAATCTGCTTTGCTTCATTGAAGCGAGAGCAGGTTTCCCTCGCGGCTCCCGTCCTGTCATTGCAAACTACAGTGTCCTGGGGGTGAGCACCCTGGGACACTGCAGGAGCCGGCCCTGGGGGGTGGCGGTCCCCAGGGCCATCAATGGCTCCAGGAGGGGGGCCGCGCGGCCCCCTCCCCACATCTGCAAAGCCCCGGGAGGTGGTGGTCCCCGGGGCTTCGGGGGTCCAAAACGGACCCCCATTTTAAATTTGTTAGTGCCCCGGGAGGAGGCGGTCCTCGGGGCATGTGGGGGGCTGGAGCCCCCCACACAGGTGATTTAATTTAAAAAAAGAAGCCCCGGGGGGTGGCGGTCCCCGGGGCTTGGGGGGCCTTAGAGGCCCCCATATAATTAATAATAAATCCCTGCATGTCCCCGGGACTTGGCCCACCCGGGGGCCAATTAACCACAAAGCGCGGGAGACCGCGTTTCGTTTTTTTTTTTCTCGGCGGGATCCGCGCACCCTGAGCGCATCCCCCCCCTTTTTACGTTTTACACAGTTGTTTTACTGATTTCTTGTTCCTCGGTTCTACCGAGGAACAAGATGGCTGCCAACACTTCCTGGTTTGGAGTGTTGACAGCCAATTAGCATGCAGCTCATGGTCGGGAGGGTGCGCGGATCCTCCGTGCCTCTAAATATCGAAACTTTTATTTTTTATTTTCTCAGCAACTACTGAACGGATTTACACCATTTTTAAAAAGGGTGCTTTCTGAACCAAGCACTACCTTTTTGCCAAATTTGGTGTAATTCCGTTCAGCAGTTTTTGCTGTAGCCTTGCATAAAGTTTCCTATGGGAAATCGATTTTTTCACTCTTATTTTTTGAATTTCTCCAAAACTACTGAACGGATTTACACCATTTAATAAAAGGGTGCTTTCTGAAAAAAGCGCTACCTTTTTGCAAAATTTGGTGTCATTCCTTTCAGCAGTTCGGGCTGTAGCCGTGGCTAAAATTTCCTATGGGAATTAACATGGAGAAAACGGAGAAAATGCGTTTTGGGACCCCCCTTTTTTCTCGGCCCCCGCTTGACGAATAAACCCGAGACTTTCACGGTACGAGCGGAGCGGAGCGCCCCAACAAGTTGGAAGCTTTCGCGAAGATTCGTCAACCGGCGCAAGAGTTATTTCAAATAGAATGTTGCGGATTTCCTATGGATAAAGGTCCTAACTATAACTATCTACTGGCAACCGCCAGTAGATAATATATATATATATATATATATATATATATATATATATATATATATATATATTCACTGAAAAAACCATAGGTTTTAGGGACAGTTATAGTTAGTTGGACATTTCACTCGTACAAAACCATAGAAATTCCCCCGTTATAGTTAGTTCAGCTAACTATAACTCGCGCCCCGCAATGCACTGCTGATGACGTCACATATTACATCACTCATGACATGGTCAGTGACATCACTGATGACATCACTGATTACATCTCAAATGACATCACTGATTACATCACTGATGACATCATCCAGTGACTGTGTGTTTCTGTAAAGTTTAAATATGTTTAATATATATAGGGAAAGGAGTATTGAAGAATGAGTGGGTGTATAAGTGTCTGAATGGATGATTTAGTACGTGAGTGACTGACTCTACAAGTGAGTGATTAAATGTATCTTACTGAATGCATGGGTTAGTGACTAAACTGTGTGAATGTCTGTATCCGTCTGTCTGTTGGTTTGTAAGCGGCTGCATGGCTTTCTGAATAGGTACATGAGTGTCTACATGGGTTATTGATTGATTGTCTGAGTATCTGTATGGGTGCCTGAGTGTTTGTGTGGGTGGGGTGTGTGTGACTCTGTGCATAGATGTGTGAGTTGGTGATTCACTGGGTGCATGGTTTCAAGAGTGCATCTGTGATGGACTGTATGGGTGGGTGAGTGTGTGTATGGGTGTGTTAGTGATTGAATGTATATCTCAGTGGTACATGTGTGAGTAACTACATCTGTGAAAGGCAGTATTTATGTGTGTTGGAGTATATAAATGGCTATAAGTGATAGTGTGTGATTGTGAGAGTGGCTGTATGGATGAGTGTGTACTTGTATCAGTGATTGTATAAGAGCGTAAGAATGTGCTAGAATTTGTATGAGTAAGTGAGCTGGTGTGTGTATAACTGTATAGGTGAGTAAATGGGTGTGTGATTAACTTTTTGCATGACTGACTAGGTGTGTGAGTACCTCTATGGATGAGTGGCGGTGTGTGAGTGTTTATATAGGTGTATGAGTGCATATGATAGTCCTGTACTGAGTGACTAAGTATGAGTGACTGTAAGGGTGAGTGAGTGGATGTGTGTGTAGACCTAAGAATCAGTGAGTGGGTATGTAGTTTTTGGTGTTGGAGTGTCTATGGTTTTGAGAATGGCAGTCTGTAATTTAGAGTGGGTGTATCAAAAGTTATATTAGGGTGTGAGAAGATGCATGAAATTATCAAATGGATGATGTCATCAGTGATGTCATTTGAGATGTCATCAGTGATGTCATCAGTGATGTCACTGACCATGTCATGAGTGATGTAATATGTGACATCATCAGCAGTGCATTGCGTGGGCGCGAGTTATAGTTAGCTGAACTAACTATAACGGGGGAATTTCTATGGTTTTGTACGAGTGAAATGTCCAACTAACTATAACTGTCCCTAAAACCTATGATTTTTTAAGTGAATTTCAAAGGTTTTTTAAATGCTAGTTTCTAACTATGCCTACAGAGGTAGGACATGTGAAGAAATAAGAAAAAACGCACAGAAAGAAGCAAAAGATGTGCAGAAAGAACCAACAGAGGAGCAGAAAGAGGCCTTGTTGCAAAATCATCCTGTGCCCACAACTTTTTCAGACGGGTACTGGTGGTAACTGACTCTGACTAACCAGAGCCAGTGCTATGCTAAAAGACACTTAGAATACAGTGAAAACACCTACATACACTAGGGAACACTATGCGTTGGGGTACCCCTGTGATTAGCATGACCTCCTCTGCAAGTCCCTAGTACATAATAGGGCAGGGGGATTAAAACTACCTCTTAAAATGCGCTACAGGGCACCCCGTGGCGCATTTTAAGTTGCGGGATTAAGTCCTCTTAAATGCTGAGGGTCCCTGGGGCCCAACTAGCCCCCCAGGTACCTACAGTTAGGACCACAGAGCTGAGTAGCAGAGAGGCGTTCCAAGGCCACGCACCTTTTTTCACCTCTCTGCAATGCAACTCTGTTGTGCTTACTGAAGGTACCTGGTGGGCTAGTTGGCCCCAGGGTCCCTCAGGATTCAAAGGGAATTAATTCCCCAACTTAAACGCACCACAGGGCGTGTTTGCGCACATGTCACCTGAGGCCCCGCCCCTCCCTTCACCACTGTGCAAACGCGCCCCGTGGTGCGTTTTAAGTTGGGGGATTAGGTCACCTTGAATCCTGAGGGTCCCTGGGGCCCAACTAGCCCACTAGGTACTTCCAGTAAGCACCACAGGCCTGCGTTGCAACGCCTGTAACAAATTGTGCAGTTGTGTTTAGGTAGTGAAGAGGGTCGTGCTGGGGGTAGTGTTTTAGGGTTTAGGGTAGTGCAGTGGTGTTTGTGTAGTGTAAGGGGTCATGCTGGGGGTAGATTTAGGGTTTAGGGTAGTGCAGTGGTGTTTGGGTAGTGTAGGGGGTCGTGCTGGGGGTAGTGTTTTAGGGTTTAGGGTAGTGCAGTGGTGTTTGGGTAGTGTAGGGGGTCGTGCTGGGGGTAGTGATTTAGGGTAGTGCAGTGGTGTTTGGGTAGTGTAGGGGGTACTGCTGGGGGTAGTGTTTTAGGGTTTAGGGTAGTGCAGTGGTGTTTGGGTAGTGTAGGGGTACTGCTGTGGGTAGTTTTTTAGGGTTTAGGGTAGTGCAGTGGTGTTTGGGTAGTGTAGTGGTTCGTGCTGGGGGTAGTTGTTTAGGGTTTAGGGTAGTGCAGTGGTGTTTGTATAGTGTAGGAGGTCGTGTTTTAGGGTTTAGGGTAGTGCAGTGGTCTTTGGGTAGTGTAGGGAGTCGTGCGGGGGTAGTGTTTTAGGGTTTAGGTTAGTGTAGGGGGTCATGCGGGGGTAGTGTTTTAGGGACTAGGGTAGTGCATTGGTGTTTGGGTAGTGTAGGGGGTCATGCGGGGGTAGTTTTTTAGGGTTTAGGGCAGTGCAGTGGTGTTTGGGTAGTGTAGGGGGTCGTGCTGGGGGAGTGTTTTAGGGTTTAGGGCAGTGCAGTGGTGTTCGGGTAGTGTAGGGGGTCGTGCTGGGGGAGTGTTTTAGGGTTTAGGGCAGTGCAGTGGTGTTCGGGTAGTGTAGGGGGTCATGCTGGGGGGAGTGTTTGAGGGTTTAGGACAGTGCAGTCGTGTTCGGGTAGTGTAGGGGGTTGTGCGGGGGTAGTATTTTAGGGTTTAGGGTAGTGCAGTGGTGTCGGGTAGTGAAGGGGGTCGTGCTGGGGGTAGTGTTCTAAGGTTTAGGGCAGTGCAGTGGTGTTTGGGCAGTGTAGGGGGTAATGCTGGGGGTGGTGTTTTAGGGTTTAGGGCAGTGCAGTGGTGTTCGGGCAGTGTAGGGGGTCGTGCTGGGAGTGGTGTTTCAGGGTTTAGGGCAGTGCAGTGTTGTTCGGGCAGTGTAGGGCGTGGTGTTTCAGGGTTTAGGGCAGTGCAGTGGTGTTCGGGCAGTGTAGGGGGTCGTGCAGTGGGTGGTGTTTCAGGGTTTAGGGCAGTGGTGTTCGGGCAGTAAAGGGGTCGTGCTGGGGGTGGTGTTTCAGGGTTTAGGGCAGTGCAGTGGTGTTCGGGCAGTGTAGGGGGCGGTGCAGGGGTGGTGTTTCAGGGTTTAGGGCAGTGCAGTGGTGTTCGGGTAGTGTAGGGGGTTGTGCTGGGGGTAGTATTTTAGGGTTTAGGGTAGTGCAGTGGTGTTCGGGTAGTGTAGGGGGTCGTGCTGGGGGTAGTGTTCTAGGGTTTAGGGCAGTGCAGTGGTGTTTGGGTAGTGTATGGGGTAATGCTGGGGGTGGTGCTTTAGGGTTTAGGGCAGTGCAGTGGTGTTCGGGCAGTGTAGGGGGTCGTGCTGGGGGTGGTGTTTCAGGGTTTAGGGCAGTGCAGTGGTGTTCGGGCAGTGTAGGGGGTGGTGTTTCAGGGTTTAGGGCTGGGCAGTGGTGTTCGGGCAATGTAGGGGGTCGTGCAGGGGGTGGTGTTTCAGGGTTTAGGGCAGTGGTGTTCGGGCAGTGTAGGGGGTCGTGCTGGGGGTGGTGTTTCAGGGTTTGGGGCAGTGCAGTGGAGTTCGAGCAGTAAAGGGGGTCATGCTGGGGGTGGTGTTTCAGGGTTTAGGGCAGTGCAGTGGTGTTCGGGCAGTGTAGGGGCGGTGCAGGGGGTGGTGTTTCAGGGTTTAGGGCAGTGCAGTGGTGTTCGGGCAGTGTAGGGGGTGTTGCAGGGGGTGGTGTTTCAGGGTTTAGGGCAGTGAGTGGTGTTCGGGCAGTGTAGGGGGTCATGCAGGGGGTGGTGGTTCAGGGTTTAGGGCAGTGCAGTGGTGTTCGGGCAGTGTAGGGGGTCGTGCTGGGGCTGGTGTTTCAGGGTTTAGGGCAGTACAGTGGTGTTCGGGCAGTGTAGGGGGTCGTGCTGGGGCTGGTGTTTCAGGGTTTAGGGCAGTGCAGTGGTGTTCGGGCAGTGTAGGGGGTTGTACTGGGGCTGGTGTTTCAGGGTTTAGGGCAATGCAGTGGTGTTTGGGCAGTGTAGGTAGTCGTGCTGGGGCTGGTGTTTCAGGGTTTAGGGCAGTGCAGTGATGTTCGGGCAGTGTAGGGGGTCATGCTGGGGCTGGTGTTTCAGGGTTTAGGGCAGTGCAGTGGTGTTCGGGCAGTGTAGGGGGTCTTGCTGGGGCTGGTGTTTCAGAGTCTAGGGCAGTGCAGTGGTGTTCGGGCAGTGTAGGGGGTCTTGCTGGGGCTGGTGTTTCAGGGTTTAGGGCAGTGGAGTGGTGTTCGGGCAGTGTACGGGGTCGTGCTGGGGGTGGTGTTTCAGGGTTTAGGGCAGTGCAGTGGTGTTCCGGCAGTGTAGGAAGTCGTGCAGGGGGTGGTGTTTCAGGGATTAGGACAGTGCAGTGGTGTTCGGGCAGTGTAGGGGGTCGTGCTGGGGGTGGTGTTTCAGGGTTTAGGGCAGTGCAGTGGTGTTGGGGCAGTGTAGGGTGTCGTGCTGAGGGGTGGTGTTTCAGGGTTTAGGGCAGTGCAGTGGTGTTCGGGCAGTGTAGGGGGTCGTGCAGGGGGTGGTGTTTCAGGGTTTAGGGCAGTGCAGTGGTGTTTGGGCAGTGTAGGGGTCGTGCAGGGGTGGTGTTTCAGGATTTAGGGCAGTGTAGTGGTGTTCGGCCAGTGTAGGTGGTGTTGCTGGGGGTGGTGTTTCAGGCTTTAGTGCAGTGGTGTTCGGGCAGTGTAGGGGGTCTTGCTGGGGGTGGTGTTTCAGGGTTTAGGGCAGTGCAGTGGTGTTCAGGCAGTGTAGGGGGTCGTGCTGGGGCTGGTGTTTGAGGGTTTAGGGCAGTGCAGTGGTGTTCGGGCAGTGTAGGGGGTCGTGCTGGGGCTGGTGTTTCAGGGTTTAGGGCAGTGCAGTGGTTTTCGGGCAGTGTAGGCGGTCGTGCTGGGGCTGGTGTTTCAGGGTTTAGAGCAGTGCAGTGGTGTTCTGGCAGTGTACGGGGTCGTGCTGGGGCTGGTGTTTCCGGGTTTAGGGCAGTGCAGTGGTATTCGGGCAGTGTAGGGGGTCGTGCTGGGGGTGGTGTTTCAGGGTTTAGGGCAGTGCAGTGGTGTTCGGGCAGTGTAGGGGGTCGTGCTGGGGCTGGTGTTTCATGGTTTAGGGCAGTGCAGTGGTGCTCGGGCAGTGTAGGGGGTCGTGCTAGGGTTGGTGTTTCAGGGTTTAGGGTAGTGCAGTGGTGTTCGGGCAGTGTAGGGGGTCATGCAGGGGCTGGTGTTTCAGGGTTTAAGGCAGTGCAGTGGTGTTCGGGCAGAGTTGGGGGTCGTGCTGGGGTTAGTGTTTTAGGGTTTAGGGTAGTGCACTGGTGCTTGTGTAGTGTAGGGGGTCGTGCTGGGGGTAGTGTTTTAGGGTTTAGGGTAGTGCAGTGGTGTTCGGGCAGTGTAGGGGGTCGTGCTGGGGGTGGTGTTTCAGGGTTTAGGGCAGTGCAGTGGTGTTCCGGCAGTGTAGGAGGTCGTGCAGGGGGTGGTGTTTCAGGGTTTAGGGCAGTGCAGTGGTGTACGGGCAGTGTAGGGGGTCGTGCTGGGGGTGGTGTTTCAGGGTTTAGGGCAGTGCAGTGGTGTTCGGGCAGTGTAGGGTGTCGTGCTGAGGGGTGGTGTTTCAGGGTTTAGGGCAGTGCAGTGGTGTTCGGGCAGTGTAGGGGGTCGTGCAGGGGGTGGTGTTTCAGGGTTTAGGGCAGTGCAGTGGTGTTTGGGCAGTGTTCGGGGTCATGCAGGGGGTGGTGTTTCAGGGTTTAGGGCAGTGTAGTGGTGTTCGGCCAGTGTAGGTGGTCTTGCTGGGGGTGGTGTTTCAGGCTTTAGTGCAGTGGTGTTCGGGCAGTGTAGGGGGTCTTGCTGGGGGTGGTGTTTCAGGGTTTAGGGCAGTGCAGTGGTGTTCGGGCAGTGTAGGGGGTCTTGCTGGGGCTGGTGTTTCAGGGTTTAGGGCAGTGCAGTGGTGTTCGGGCAGTGTAGGGGGTCGTGCTGGGGCTGGTGTTTGAGGGTTTAGGGTAGTGCAGTGGTGTTCGGGCAGTGTAGGGGGTCGTGCTGGGGCTGGTGTTTCAGGGTTTAGGGCAGTGCAGTGGTTTTCGGGCAGTGTAGGCGGTTGTGCTGGGACTGGTGTTTCAGGGTTTAGGGCAGTGCAGTGGTGTTCGGGCAGTGTACGGGGTCGTGCTGGGGCTGGTGTTTCCGGGTTTAGGGCAGTGCAGTGGTGTTTGGGCAGTGTAGGGGGTCGTGCTGGGGGTGGTGTTTCAGGGTTTAGGGCAGTGCAGTGGTGTTCGGGCAGTGTAGGGGGTCGTGCTGGGGCTGGTGTTTCATGGTTTAGGGCAGTGCAGTGGTGTTCGGGCAGTGTAGGGGGTCGTGCTGGGGGTGGGGTTTCAGGGTTTAGGGCAGTGCAGTGGTGTTCGGGCAGTGTAGGGGGTCGTGCTGGGGGTGGTGTTTCAGGGTTAAGGCAGTGGTGTTCGGGCAGTGTAGGGGGTCTTGCTGGGGGTGATGTTTCAGGGTTTAGGGCAGTGCAGTGGTGTTCGGGCAGTGTAGGAGGTCTTGCTGGGGGTAGTGTTTCAGGGTTTAGGGCAGTGCAGTGGTGTTCGGGCAGTGTAGGGGGTCGTGAAGGGGGTGGTGTTTCAGGGTTTAGGGCAGTGCAGTGGTGCTCGGGCAGTGTAGGGGGTCGTGCTAGGGTTGGTGTTTCAGGGTTTAGGGCAGGGCAGTGCAGTGGTGTTCGGGCAGTATAGGGGGTCGTTCAGGGGCTGGTGTTTCAGGGTTTAGGGCAGTGCAGTGGTGTTCGGGCAGTGTTGGGGGTCGTGCTGGGGTTAGTGTTTTAGGGTTTAGGGTAGTGCAGTGGTGTTTGTGTAGTGTAGGGGGTCATGCTGGGGGTAGTGTTTTAGGGTTTAGGGTAGTGCAGTGGTGCTTGTGTAGTGTAGGGGGTCGTGCTGGGGGTAGTGTTTTAGGGTTTAGGGTAGTGCAGTGGTGTTTGTGTAGTGTAGGGGGTCATGTTTTAGGGTAGTGCAGTGGTGTTTGGGTAGTGTAGGGGGTCGTGCTGGGGGTAGTGTTTTAGGATTTAGGATAGTGCAGTGGTGTTGGGGTAGTGTTTTAGGGTTTAGGGTAGTGCAGTGGTGTTTGTGTAGTGTAGGGGGTCATGCTGGGGGTAGTGTTTTAGGGTTTAGGATAGTGCAGTGGTGCTTGTGTAGTGTAGGGGTCGTGCTGGGGGTAGTGTTTTAGGGTTTAGGGTAGTGCAGTGGTGTTTTTGTAGTGTAGGGGGTCATGTTTTAAGATGCAACGCTCCAATACCTGACCAGTCTGCACTACATAAATTTGCAAAAACTAAAAATAAAGTGTTTTGCACACTTTTGTCATTGGGCTATATGTGGGCTACATCTGGGTAATATTTGTGCTACATTTGGGCTCTTTTTTCACTGGTGGCCATCTTGGAAGACTTCTTTGTTATGAAGTTTCCTAATTTCCTCATTTACTGCAGTCTCCTCAGTAGGAAATGCTTTCAGTTTTTTACTTTGATTCCATCAAGAAGGCATTCAGATGTGTCACACATTTGCCATAAATTCAGAATGTTAGCACTCTAGTTGTTCATTAGATAACTGTAGTAAAGCTACTGCTCACCAAGGAGTTAACTGGAAGTCTACTGCTGGTATTGAAAGTGATTGTTTCAGTCTGCATGTCAGAATTTTCTAATGAAATAGAAGAGGATTTGAGATCTCACTTAAAACATGCACTAAATTTTCTTTTTGCAGCACTAACCATAATTTCTATGGCAAAATGAACCCCCTCATTTTGTTTAAATTAAATGTTTTAAGTGTTACCAGTTTATTCCAATCAAGATGGCTTCAGGTGTGCCATACTTTTGTCATAAGTAAGGCTGTTAGCACTCTAGTTGTTCTTTAGAACACTCTGGGAAGCTGCAGTAGAACACAAAGGCATCAACTGACAGGCTGCTCCTGTTGAAATATAACAGGAAGATATTTGAGATCTCACTTAAAACATGTCCTAATTTTTCTTTCTACAGCACTAACCATAATTTCTATGGCAAAATGAACCCCCTCATTTTGTTCCTTTTAAATTAAATGTTTTAAGTGTTACCAGTTTATTCCAATCAAGATGGCTTCAGGTGTGCCATACTTTTGTCATAAGTAAGACTGTTAGCGCTCTAGTTGTTCTTTAGAACACTCTGGGAAGCTGCAGTAGAACACAAAGGCATCAACTGACAGGCTGCTCCTGTTGAAATATAACAGGAAGATATTTGAGATCACACTTGAAACATGTCCTAATTTTTCTTTCTACAGCACTAACAATAATTTCTATGACAAAATGAACCCCATCATTTTGTTCCTTTTTAAATTAAATGTTTTAAGTGTTACCAGTTTATTCCAATCAAGATGGCTTCGGGTGTGCCATACTTTTGTCATAAGTAAGGCTGTTAGCACTCTAGTTGTTCTTTAGAACACTCTGGGAAGCTGCAGTAGAACACAAAGGAATCAACTGACAGTCTCTGCCCTTGTTGGATGTACATGTTTTACTGAGAATGTCAGACTTCATTCTCACATGACTGAGAAAAATAATGTGAATTTACAGAAAATATGCTCTCATTTTAGCTTCTGGAGCACCTTCCAAAACTGTATGGGACAAGCATGTGAAAATAGTTTTCTCTCAAACATGATTCATGATATCCCAGCAGAAGGTTTTTCACAGGGTAAAATCACCTTAGAACACACCACAATTCCTGAAATTAGTATGGTACCATCAACAAATGAATTCTAATGTAACTAAAGTCTGTTATCACCCTTTATAGTTCTCCTTTTGGTAACCCTCAAAATCTTCGATTCACTACAATGCATTTCAATGGGGTACTATCATTTATATTGGTCCCAAGATGGCTGCCAGCAATTCCAGGATGAAGTGCTGACAGCCAATCAGATCTCACGATGACATGTGTGGTTAGGCTCCGCCCAGATATATATGTGTTTTTACTTTTGATTTTCTCAGCAACTACTGAACGGATTTACACCATTTAACAAAAGGGTTCTTTCTGAACCAAGAACTACCTCTTTGCCAAATTTGGTGTAATTCCGTTCAGCAGTTCGGGCTGTAGCCTTGCATAAAGTTTCCTATGGGAAATTGATTTTTGACTCTTATTTTTTAATTTCTCCGCAACTACTGAACAGATTTACACCATTTAACAAAAGGGTTCTTTCTGAACCAAGAACTACCTCTTTGCCAAATTTTGTGTAATTCCGTTCAGCAGTTCGGGCTGTAGCCGTGGCTAAAGTTTCCTATGGGAAAATGAATGGGGAAAACACGTTTTGGGACCCCCCTTTTTTCTCAGCCCCTGCTTGACGAATCACCCCTAAACTTTCAGGGTCGGAGCGGACCGGAGCGGGCCATAAAGTTTGAAAATTTCGCGAAGATTCGTCAACCAACACAAGAGTTATTTCAAATAGAATGTTGCGGATTTCCTATGGAAAATGCCTCGCGGCAGGGAAACCTGCTCTCTCTTCCAATATCCAAAGCCGATTGCTTTTCCACATAGGGAGCAGCATGTTAGCTGCTCCCCATGTGTAAAAGCAATGCCGGCTCCCGTAGGACACGGGGAGCCGGCGGGACTGTGGGGGATCGGGGACCCCCACAGTCCCCAACGAGGAGCCAGCCCGGGGGTGGGGTCCCCGGGGCAAGTAGTGGCCCCCTCCCCCAAAAAAAAAAAACGGAGAGCCCGGCCCCGGGGATGGGGTCCCCGGGGCCTTAAATGGCCTGAGGAGGGGGGCCACGCAGTCCCACTCCCTACAAAAAAAAAAAAAATCGAGGCCATGCCCCGGGTGATGGGGTCCCCGGGGCCAATACAGGCCCAGGGAAGGGGGGCCACGCGGCCCCCTTCCCGTTTTTAAATTTGTAATTAAAAAAAAGGGGTAAGGCCCTGGGAGATGGGGTCCCCAGGGCATAAAAACTGGAAAAAGGAAGGGGGGCCACAGAGCCCCCCTTCAGGGACAATTTTTTTTTTTTTAAACGATCGGGCCCGCAGGCCGCCCCCTTCCTTCACCACTCTGCAAACGCGCCCCTGGCGCGTTTGCAGAGGAGGAACGAATTCCCCTTGAATACTGGGGGTCCCTGGGGGCCAACTAGCCCACCAGGAACCTCCTGTATGCGCCAGAGGCTGCCTTGCAGAGAGGTGTACAGAGGCCACGCCCCTTTTACACCTCTCTGCAACGCAGCTCTGTGGCGCTTTTTGGAGGTATATGGTGGGCTAGTTGGACTCCGGGGACCCTCAGGATTCAAGGGGACTTAATTCACCACGGGGTGCGTTTGCACAGTGGTGAAGGGAGGGGGCGGGGCTTCAGGTGACATGTGTGCAAACAGGCCCCGTGGCGCGTTTTAAGATGGGGAATTAAATCCCCTTCAATCCTGAGGGTCCCTGGGGCCAACTAGCCCAACAGGTACATCCAGAAAGCGCCACAGAGCTGCGTTGCAGAGAGGTGTAAAAAGGGGTGTGGCCTCTCTACACGTCTCTGCAACGCAGCCCCTGGCGCATATTGGAGGTTCCTGGTGGGCTAGTTGGCCCCTAGGGACCCTCAGGATTCAAGGGGACTTAATCCCCCAACTTAAAACGCGCCACGGGGCGCGTTTGCACAGATGTCACCTCAGGCCCCGCCCCTCCCTTCACCATTGTGCAAATATTCTTCTAAAATCATCCGAAATACGAATTCCTATTTACTCACCTGTTATAAGGAGAGACCTCAGTGCTGCATCTTTCAGCCCAGTACTGGTCCTGAAAAGTAATTTTAATTAACCGTACTTACCAGTAACTTGAATTTCCTTTCTTAGGATATCATTGCCTGCTTTTTGTTGAAAAAGTTTCTAAGTGTTGATTTTTGAAACATACAAATATTCCTCTAAAATCAGCCGAAATACGAATTCCGATTTACTCACCTGTTATAAGGAGAGACCTCAGTGCTGTATCTTTCAGCCCAGTACTGGTCCTGAAAAGTAATTTTAACCGTACTTACCAGTAACTTGAATTTCCTTCTATAGGCTAACATTGACTGTTTTCACTTGGAAATTCTTCTAAGTGTGGAGTTTTGGAACTTTAAAATATTCCTCTAAAATCAGCCCAAATACGAATTCCGATTTACTCACCTGTTATCAGGAGAGACCTCAGTGCTGTATCTTTCAGCCCAGCACTGACCCTGAAAAGTAATTTTAACCGTACTTACCAGTAACTTGAATTTCCTTCATAGGCTAACATTGACTGGTTTCACTTGGAAATTCTTCTAAGTGTGGAGTTTTGGAACTTTATAATATTCCTCTAAAATCAACCAAAGTACGAATTCCAATTTACTCACCTGTTATCAGGAGAGAACCCAGTGCTGCATCTTTTAGCCCAGCACTGACCCTGAAAAGTAATTTTAACCGTACTTACCAGTAACTTATATTTTCTTCCATAGGAATCCATTGTCTGGTTTTCAGCAGAAAAGTTTCAAAGTGTCGATTTTCACAAACTACAAATATTCCTAAAAAATCGCCTGTATGACTTAAACGCATTCTTTCAACTGTTTACAGGAGATGCACCAGTGCTGGATCCAGGATCCAACACTGAGTAAGAAAAAGTAACGATAACAGTTTTTAACTTCTAAGTGAATTTCCTTCCATAGGATAACATTGGTGATTCTATGAGAAAAAGTTTCTAAGTGTGAACTTTTAAAGTACAATAATATTCCTTAAAAATCACGACTGTAACCAAAACGCTTTTACTCAACTGTTTACAGGAGATGTCCCAGGACTGAATCTAGGATCCAGTCCTGTGGTTAGAAAAGTAATCCATAAAGTAACTAATTGCATTTAACTAGAAATTCACATTGAGCTGAATGTTGCATTGTGTTTGAAAATGTGTTGCCCATTGCAACAACTGTAACTACTGTACTTAAAAGTCTATTGCCTATGTGCAAAGTATTTAAACTAAAGTAATTCATTCTGAGAAAGTATTTTTGTAATGTATAATGTAATTACAATGTAATTTAAAAAATAAAATATTTTAAAAAAAATTGTTTCTAAAAAATTTGGAAATCAGTATGAAAAAAATTTATATAACAATTAATACATTTAAAAATTGTCATTTACAAAACCTTTGAAATTCACTGAAAAAACCGTAGGTTTTCAGACATGTTATAGTTACAAATTAGCATTTAAAAAACCTTTGAAATTCACTGAAAAAACCATAGGTTTCAGGGACGTTATAGTTACAAATTAGCATTTAAAAAACCTTTGAAATTCACTGAAAAAACCATAGGTTTTAGGGACAGTTATAGTTAGTTGGACATTGCACTCGTACAAAACCCGTGAAATTCCCCCGTTATAGTTAGTCCAGCTAACTATAACTCGCGCCCGCAATGCACTGCTGATGACGTCACATATTACATCACTCATGACATGGTCAGTGACATCACTGATGACATCACTGATGACATCTCAAATGACATCACTGATGACATCATCCACGTGATAATCTGATGCACCTCCTCACACCCCAATATAACCTTTGATACACCCACTCTAAATTACAGACTGCCATTCGCAAAACCATAGACACTCCAACACCAATAACTACATACCCACTCACTGATTCTTAGGTCTACGCACACATCCACTCACTCACCCGTACAGTCACTCATACTTACGGTCACTCAGTACAGGACTATCAAATGCACTCATACTCCTATATAGACACTCAAACACCGCCACTCATCCATAGAGGTACTCACACACCTAGTCAGTCATGCAAATAATTAAACACACTACCATTTACTCACCTATACAGTTATACACACACCAGCTCACTTACTCATACAAATAGTAGCACATTCTTACGCTCTTATACAATCACTGATACAAGCACACACTCATCCATACAGCCACTATCACAATCACTCACTCTCGCTTATAGCTATTTATATACTCCAACACACATATATACTGCCTTTCACATATGTAGTTACTCACACATGTACCACTGGGACATACATTCACTCACTAACACACTCTTACACACACTTACCCACCCATACAGTCTATCACAGATGCACTCTTGAAACCATCCACCCAGTGAATCACCCACTCACACATCTATGCACAGAGTTGCACACACCCCTCCCACACAAACACTCAGGCACCCATACAGATACTCAGACAAGCATTCAATAACTCATATAGACACTCATGTAGCTATTCACAAACACATGCAGCCACTTACACAGCAACAGACAGACGGATACAGACATTCACCCAGTTTAGTCACTAACCCATGCATTCAGTAAGATACGTTAAATCACTCACTTATAGAGTCAGTCACGCACCTACTAAATCATCCATACAGACACTTACACACCCACTCATTCTTCAATACGTCTTTTCCTATATATATTAAAAATATTTAAACTTTACAGAAACACACAGTCACTGGATGATGTCATCAGTGATGTCATTTGAGATGTCATCAGTGATGTCATCAGTGATGTCACTGACCATGTCATGAGTGATGTAATATGTGACGTCATCAGCAGTGCATTGCGGGGGCGCGAGTTATAGTTAGCTGGACTAACTATAATGGGGGAATTTCACGGGTTTTGTACGAGTGCAATGTCCAACTAACTATAACTGTCCCTAAAACCTATGGTTTTTTCAGTGAATTTCAAAGGTTTTTTAAATGCTAATTTGTAACTATAACGTGTCTGAAACCTATGGTTTTTTCAGTGAATATATATATATATATATATATATATATATATAATAAAGTTTACAGGGATGTTCTAGTTAGGCCCATATTTTACATAATTTAATGATGTGATACCACACTATCTAGAGGAATGATTTCAATTGGCTCAGTATGATGTGCAAGTAACGTTAGCCTAAGCCTGATTGATATGTGAACTTTGTATTTTTTCTGTTGAAAATGTAATAAACAGAATTTTAAAAAAATAGGCTCATTTTTCACTCGGAAAAAACCAGTGAAATTCAGCAGTTATAGTTACCTGACCTAACTATAACTTAAGCCCCCAAAATGCACTGCTAATGACCTCACATATTACATCACTGATGACATGGCTAGTGACATCACTTATGACATCTCAAATGGCATCACTGATGACATAATCTTCGGATCTGCTCACACATCCGCTCATGCCCCCATAGAACATCTCATACACCTACTCACATACCTACACAACCACTCACATCCACACAACCACTCACATACCAGTTGACAGACACATACAAGCACTCACACGCATTCACTCATCCATAGACACTAACACACCCACTCACTAACCAATACAGCCACTCACACAGCCTGTCACTCACCCACACAATCACTTACATACCCATTTACACATCCATACAAGCACTCACACACCCCCTCACTCACCTATGCAGCCACTCACAACGATACTTAGAGTGTAATACAAGCACTTACATACCATGTCACACATACAGCTACTCGAAGAGCCACTCACTCCCCATATACCCATTTACTTACCCAGTCCCTCAACCATAAAGCCAAACACACAGCCACTCACTCACCCATACAGGCACTCGCACACCAATTCACCCATCCATATAGTCACTCACACAGTCACTTGCCCAGATGTAGAGCCACACACACAGCTACTCACCCACTCATATAGCCACACAGACACCCACTCACTCACTCATAGATCTACTTACACAGCTACTCGCTCACCCATACAGCTACCCACACACCTACTCACACCACCATGCAGTCACCCACAAGCCACTCACTCACCGATACAGGTACTTACACACCCACTCACTTATACATATACTAACACATGTACTCACTAGCCTATACAGTCAATAGCACAAGCACACACTCACCCATACAGCCACTCTCATATTTTCTTACTCACCCATACAGTCAGTCACACACCCACGCACTCACCTCTACAACACTTATGTAACCACTCACTCACCCATACAGCCACTCACACACCCCATCACTCACCTATACAGCCTCTCACATACCCATTCCCTCACCCATACACCACAGACATACCCACTCACTCACCCACACAGCCACACACTCACACACCAATACAGCCACTCACTCACACAACCACTCACTCACCCATAGAGCCACTGAGATACCTACTCGCATATGGATATACACAGTCACACAACCACTCAAATGTCTGTTACAAAGAGTATCACTCATTAGTAGTGCACAAAGTTTACTAACTTAACATTTGTAATATCTTACTATATGTCTTTAACACTCAGAAACATTTAGAAAACACTTACAATCACTGGAAGATGTCATCAGTGATATAATTTGAAATGTCATCACTGATGTCATCACTGATGTCACTAACCATCACAACTAGTCATGAGTGATGTAATATGTGAGCTCATTAGCAGTGCATTATGGGGCGTAAGTTATAGTTATCTCAGGTTACTATAACTGCTAAATTTCACTGGTTTTATATGAGTGAAATACCCTAACAATAACGACCCTGTAACCGTCTTTTTTAGTGATTTTTTTAAAGTTTCTGGAATTCTATTTCCTAACCATAACATTTCTGTAAACTTTGTTTTTTCCAGTGAATTTCTAAGGTGTTTTTTATTGTTAAGTAAGATGCCCATCGCAAAGCATGGTGAGGGAGAGGGTTGAATGCAGGGCCTGGCCTGACATTCTGTTGCTCCCACCCAAGCTTGCTGCTCCTGCCTCCCCCTCCTCCTTGGCATCCATTGACCAAGTCCATGACCCTGCTCCCTCATTATAGCCTTGTGTGGCTATTTGTTCTGCCATACCCTTTCCTCTTGCCCTGAACAGTTAGCTTATTGCCCTACCTACCTCCTCCCTACCCTCTGTTGTCTGAGTCCATGCACCAACCCACTCCCTCCTGCCCTGCATGGTCTGCTGTGCTGCCACTACCCTCCCCTACCCACGTCCCTACCCACTCTTCCTGCCCTCCATTGCCAATTCTATGTCCCATCATTGCACTCCTGCTTAGCCTCTGCACTTAGCTTGTTGCCTCTACTCTCCTTCCCCCCGCCCTCCGATATCTATGTGCATGCCCCTGCTCCCTCCTTTTTCCCCACCATGTTCCATGGACCTGCCACTCCCCCTCCTGTCTACTCATACCTGCCTAGCATGGTCAGATGGCTGCTGCCTGTCCCTGCCACCTCCACCCTGCCTGTCTGAGTTCCATGCCCCTATCCCCTCCCTCTTGTCCTCCATGGTCCATATTACTGCCACTCCCTTCTGCCCTCCATGCTCTGTTGTGCTGCAAATTCTCCTCCAGCCTGCCCTGTGTGGTCTGTTGTGAAGCCCCTTCTCTTGCCCTCTCTTGTGTGTCTAGCCCCTACCCATACCTTCTTGCCATGCATGTTCTCCTGTGCTTCCAGAGCCCCTCCCACCTGCCCTATTTGGTCAGCTTGCTCCCCCTGACCCCCTCCCACTTTCCCTCCATTGTCTGTGTGTATGATATTATAGTCTCACTGTTGCCCTCCATGGTGTGTTGTGCTTCCAGATATACAAATGTGGTTTTCCTTTAATATCTCCAAAACTAAAGAAAAGATTTAAACCAAATAACAAAAAGGGCTCTTTCTGAACCAAGAGCTAGCTTTCTGCCAAACTTGGAGTAATTCCGTTCAGCAGATTGGGCTGTAGTCGTGTCTAAATTCTCTATGGGAATTAACATGGGAAATGTACTCCCTCCTTTTCTCTGCCCCCTCTTGACGGTTCACTCCAAAACTTTCCATGCACAATAAGAATCAGAAGGACACTTTTTTTTGAAGCTTCGTCAAATGCTGCCAAAGCTATAAGCAAGTCATAAAACGCTTTACCTATGGAAACTAGGTCCTAACTATAACTACCTACTGGCGACCACTGAAAAAAACAAAGGGTACAGGGATCCTATAATTAGGTTCATGTTCTACCAACACAAAACCATAGAAATTCAGCAGTTATAGTTATACTTATTATACGAAACTATAAATCGTGGCCTAAAGTTACTTAAGCAAAAGAAACAAATGATGGACGGAATGCTGAACAATGCAAACATTCACCCATAATCACAAAGATCTGGGTTTAATCAATCATTCTTTTCCTCACCACACCACCCCAGTTTGGACCCAGCCATATACAAATCAGTCTTGACCTTGTTCCTCATGGGAACAGTCTAGCCCGAACTGCTAAGTCTGGCCCTCCCAGGACCAGAAACAAGCATCCTGAGACCAGTTTCGAGGCAGCACCCCTCATCAGCCAAGCTAGCATGAATCCAGTGGGGTAGTGAGCACGAGACCCACGTATGGGCATACCCTTCCCACTTAGGGCAACAAAAGCAAAAAGAACAAAGAATGGGTCGAAACTGGGGTGGCGTGGTGAGCAAAAGAACGATGGATTAAACCCAGGTCTTTGTGACTGGGTGTGAATGTTTGCATTGTTCAGCATTCCTTCCATCATTTGTTCCTTTTGCTTTTGTTGCCCTAAGTAGGAAGGGTATACCCAGACATGGGTCCCATGTGTAACTTTATTCAGTAGTTTTAGAGAAATTACAGCAAAAAAATGTGATATTTTATGCTGTAGAGAATCCACAGAGATGACAAATCTCAAGATGAGAGCTGATTGGGTGCCACCGCATCAACAAAGATGTGGGGGCAGCCATCTTAAGACTCATGACTCAGTCCTGAGTCCTGTTTAAAAGGTTAAAAAGAAAAATATAAGGAGGCAAGGTAGGGATCCCATGCCTCCTCCCTTGGCCCAAAACTTTTGGGGGGAAATGTTGCCACAGATCCATGGTGGATCTGGTGCGGGCCAGGGCTCTGGGAGTGGCACTTTTCCATATTATGGGGAGTGAGGTGCGTGGTCTCCCTCCCAGAGCCTCCATCCACTGGGGCTGTTATTGAATTAAATGGGAGGTGGTGTATAGTCCCTCTCTCTGAGCCTTGAAGCACCCTGGGGACTCCACCCCAGGCCGGCTCCTCTTTTGTGTCCAGGAGAGCCCACTTAAGGGACACTGTTTCCCTGCCCACAAGAGTGCAGGCAGGGAAAACTTATCTGCTCCCACCTGACAGGAGCTGTGAAAATGATCTTGCTGGGTGGGAGCAGGCATTTGTTTCTCTGCCCGTGCTCTTGCGTGCAGAGAAACTCAGATTGCTCCCACTCAGCGGGAGCATAGGAAAACACCTGTTCCTGCTGCCAGACTGGATGCATGCTGGGAGCTGGTGGGGCCACGAGGGCTTTAGGGATCCCACTGTGCCCCCCAAAGGTGCCCCCACCTAAGGCCCAGAGGAATGTGGTCCCCAGTGCCAGTATTGGTTTGGGGAGGGAGGCCACATGCCCTCTTCCCCTTTAAAAAACATGACCTCAGGGGTTGGTGTCCCCAGGGCCTGTAAAGGCTCAGGGAGGGGGGACTGCACACCCCCTCCCCTTAAAAATAAAAACAGACCTAGGGGATGGAGTACCCAGGGCCCTGTAAAGGCTCAGGTGGTGGTGACTCACCTTCTTTCCCACAAAAAAAGGATATACCCAGGGCCGGTAAAGGCTCAGGGAGGAGGAACCTCTCTTTCAATCCCCAAAACTTAAAAAAAAAAAATTAAAAAAAATTGACGGGTGCTGGCAGGGGAGCCGGCCGGACTGAGGGCCCTGGTGCTCCCTACGCTTTCCTCAACAAAAATTAAGGATCTGGCTGTCCCAGGTGGGCACCAGGACACCCAAAATAAAAAATGCGAATAATAAATGAACGACAGTAGTTGCTCATTTATTGTTCACTGCTCCTTGCAAGGAGCACTCCATAATGCCATGCAAGGGATTTTAAAACGTTTTTTTACAGCTTGGTGGTGCTCCTAGCCTTGATAGTGGGACCACCAAGTATTTTATTTTTTAATGTTGTGGAGGGGGCTGCAGGGAGTGCAGCAGCCCCCCAGCAACCTAATAAAAACTAAAAGTTCCCTGGTTTATTAAATCCATGACACCAGGGGATCGTTCCATATTGTTTTCAACTCCTAGCTGTAGCTCTATGCTCTTAAGCTGAAGTGCAGTACCCCCTTGTTGCTGCTGCTGGTTGGGGGACTCTAAGCCCCAGAATCCTGCACTATCCAACTCCCTGGAGGGAGGAGCCAACTCGCGCTTGTATAGCGCCGACGTGAGCCGCGGCGCGGAACGCTGCTTGTTGCTGCCGCTGGTTGGGGGACTCTAAGCCCCAGAATCCTGCACTATCCAACTCCCAGGAGGGAGGAGCCAATTCGGGCTTGTATAGTGCCAACGTGAGCCGCAGAGCGGAATGCTCCCCGGCAAAGCCCGGGCCAAGGGCGGGCCCATCCTGCACCCGTTAGCGACAGGAAGAGGCAGGGCAGGGCCACCCCCCTTGGTTTTTTTGGTTTCAGATTTGATCCAGCGACCTGGGACTTGAAGCATTCTGTGCGTACCGAGCCTGCAGCTATGGTTGGTCCTCATTTGTACTGCCTTTGACTCTACTGTCTGATATTGAATGGTATCTTTGGGACGCTGTGGCAATTGACTTTTTGGATTTCGGTACCTGCGGACTGGCAGTGTCCTTATTGATTTATTGACCTAATTTTATCTAATTTTATTTTTACAGTAGATTTCCTACTGTTTTTATTTTTAGTTATATACGTCATTCTTGGGGGGGCTATTCCGATTAAGTCGGCCATGGTAAAAAGAAAGCATCCGGGGGGGCAGCTAAATCACCAAGGGCCACCCAGTTGCCCTCTTCCATCTTGGATTATATTACGGGTGCAATGGGGGTGTTGGAAAAACAAATTATCAGTGTTGAGGAATCTCTAACCAATTGTACTAATAACATCTCTGGTAATTCGGGCTCGATTCCAACTGCCCTTGATGCAATCCCCACTGATATCCCCGGCAGCTCATTAGTCAAGGGGCAGCAGGAAGCCGAGGAGCTTGATAAGTACATCCCAAAATCCCCCTTACTGTTTTACCAGACACTCAACCACCAAGACAACTTTTTAAAACACCATCAACTATAAACACTCAGACTTCCTCTTTGTTTGGGGGAGCGGGTGGTGGAGGCAAGCGTTCCAAGAAACTACCGTCTCAAAAGCAACCTTCGACCGTAAAATCCTCCACAACATTGGTAAATCATTCTCACACAGATTATGTTTCTCTGACTGCTCTAGTACAGACTCTTTCTGATGCAGTCATAAATGCACTTAGTTCTCTTGTGGAGCAATTAAAAGGGTTTGAGAGGAATGTGCTATCCCGTTTGGATATGTTGGGAACGACTCAGACAATATCAGTACGCCCTCCTCATTCTAGAGACTTCATAGTTCTGAGCCAACACTCTCCTTTGTTGGAACCTGTGCAAAATCTCCAAGACATCAATCACCCTCCCTCCACAGCTTCAGCAAGGGCTAGGGGTATGAATAGCACCTCTCTGTCCACCTCACAAGGTTTACATCACCCTTCCTTCACATCTTTAGCGGGGACAGGAGTTACAGATCAACCATTGGGGCTTAGTTCTAATCCTGCCCCATTGCCCCTGCCACTCCTAACAGTCCCTAGTAATCTACCCCCCACAACATTTACCAATCCTAAAAGTTCTACATTTTTGAATCATGCGACCCTAGAGACATCACGTATCTTTCCCACCTTTAAAATGGACCACCTGGAATTTCCGCCTGCAGCCACCCCCTATATGGTAATTTTAGCCAATGTCCCCAAAGTTTCTAGCTCAATACATGAATCATGGGAGTCCCTTCGGAATAAAAGTTTAAATTGGCTGAATGCAAGGGTAGGTCTTGGTGGAGTACTTTTCCCTGACTTGAAAATGATAAGGAGAGTTAAATGGGTGGGTACGGGAAGTAAAACGTTGGAGGGTGATTGCATGGTACTTTCGTTTACATCTCCTAACCTAGTGAAACTAATACTTGAGAAAGCTAGCCTTCCATCCCTTACCACAAAGCAGATTGCTGTTCTACCTCTTGGTTTCTTTAACCAGCCCCCAGCCCCTTCTCTAACAGCAGCCCGCACACACCATCAGGCACATTTCCCCACGCCCCAATATCCCCCGATAGAAAATTCTAACAGGTTTGACTGTTTTTCCACTCTTTGTGGTGTGGATTGACTGAGGGTCCCTAACAACGATGGTAAACTGTGTAGATCTGTTATTCTTCCAGAGCCCGCTAGGGTCCTTTGCCCGGATATTGACAAGGCGTGTATGTTTCAAAAACCGTGCACTGCTGTACCCCTGAAGCCTTGTATTGCAGTTGACCCTATATCTCCGAGCGCATCTCCTACAGGCATTAAGCCTTCTGTGGAAGCCAATACAGTTTTGTACTGGAATGTTGCTGGCTTACGCAGCAAAAGATCTATGACTGAGTGGTTTGATTTTATCTCCAAATTTCATATTCTATGCCTACAGGAAACTTGGTTAGTGGACCCAATCCATATAACTGGCTTCTAAACATATCATTGTCCAGCTATCCAATCCACTAGTGGTCGCTCAAAAGGGGACTTGTGTATTTATGTATCAAATCTGCTGACACCCTTGAATACAATTGTGATTGATACCAGCGCATTTTATCAAATTGTTATCTTACAGATGTCTGTACATTCCTCCATTGCTATCATAAACTTTTACAATAATGCCTGCACCCAGGAAATCATTACAGCTCTTAATTGTCTAGGCCATGACTTCGAAACAGCCTTTCCAATAGATTGCAAGAACCCAATTATTTTATGGGGCGGTGATTTTAACATACGTGCGTACCCGTATCCATCTAATAAAGTATGCGGCATGACGTCTCCTGACAATAGCGACATTACCCATTTTTCTCACTCAGTATACGGGGATACCTTAAATGATCTACTTTTTAAATACAGCTTGTCTGTTTGTAACGAGCTCACTAGTACTCCAGTTACAGTGAACTGCACTTATAATGGTAGAGCTGAGAACAGTGTGATCGACCTTTTACTTTTCTCCCAGCATCATGCAGAGCTGGTCCTAGGATTTTCCATACACAGTATTGCAATTAGTGATCATTTCCCCCAAAGTGTTGTCCTGAACATCAACCTTTTGATTCAGAGGGGGCTGCACATAGAGTCACTACTCTGGAGAATATTGATATTTCCCGTCATAACGGGTACGCATTGAGATGGTCCCTGGTGAATCCACCCAACTTTCTAGCAAAACTAATTCAGAAAGAGAGAGGCTTTTGAACAGTGCCTTGATGAGAATACATAGGCCCATGAGCTCATACAAGCGTGTGACCTTATAAAAAAGGGTATTGGTGAAGGGCTCTACGTCAATCGGAGCAAAGCCAGGCCATGTCATCCTCGTTGGTTTGACGCATCATGTACTAAATCTCTCAGAAATTTAAAACTAGCGTTGGCTAAAAAACCGAGACAGGTTTTGGAGGTCCGGGAATGCAGATCCGCATATAAATTGGCTATTGACCAACGGAAAAAAAGTTTAAAGGAGGATACTTGGAACCGTTTACTCGAAGCCAGTCTGTCTAATGACAACAATATGTTCTGGCGTATCATTAATTCTCCTTTATATGATCCTGTGGACTGCCCCCGAGCTGAGATGGCCATTGCTGAGGCTGCTTGGCTATCCCGTTTTTCAGATCTTTATTCTTCCACGGACGATACTGCGATTCCCTTGCCCACTGCCCCCCCTATCAGTGAGCCTGCCACTATCCTACCACTAAGCAATAGGAATTATCCAGTATTCACCCTGGATGAGGTAGTTGTGGCACTGAAGACAAGTAAGGGTGGTAAAGCCCCGAGCCCGGTTGGGATCCCGATTGACCCCTTTAAGTCCAACATTGACTTTTGGGGCCCCATTATTACCCTTATCTTTAGAGCCTGTCGGGATAAAGGTTTTCTGTGACCTTGGCCTGAGTCTCTCATCGTACCCATATATAAGAAGGGCGAACGTAATAGCCCAGCACAATACAGGCCAATCTCCCTCCTACATTCCCTAGTGAAGGTGGCTGGTCTCATTCCCCTCGACCGACTGCAGGACTGGGCAGAGTCCAACAACATTCTTTTGGACCTGCAGTATGGCTTTAGGTCTGGTTTGGGGACCATGGAACAGGCCAGTAATCTGGACTTCCTCATTAACAAATACACGTACATTAAGGAAGGTAATTTGTTTTTGGCCTTTGTTGATTTATCTTCTGCTTTTGATTTTGTGGTACATGAGAAACTATGGTCCATCATGACTAGCCTGGGAGTTGACTGCACCATTATTAATTTTCTTAGAGATTTGTACGCTTTAGGTCATGGTAGAGTCCGCTACGGCGTTAACGGCGATTGCACTCAGCCATTTAATATAAGAAGAGGGGTACGACAAGGCTGTGTGCTCGCCCCTTTCCTGTTCAATCTTTATCTTAACAGTATAGGTGACATTGTGGCAAGCAAGTGCGCCGACTTACCAAAAGTAGGCCATCGTCCAATCCCGGCACATTTTTACGCTGACGACGCTGTTCTAATGGCTCGTACTCCTCTTGGACTACAGCGTCTAGTTGACGGGTTTGCTAATTTTATGCAGAACAACGGCCTAAAAATCAACATCAGCAAAACTTTTGCTATGAAAATTGGGCATTCGACCTCATGACCTCGTGAAATTTTTATTGAGGGCCCTAAAATTCAGTATACCACGACTTTTTCCTATTTGGGGATTGTATTTAGCCACGCTGGGAAGTGGCAGCGGGCTATAAAATCTAGGCAACTTCAATTTGTCAAAACTACAAGGGCCCAGATGCAGTTTGCCAGAACTCAAGGAATTAAACACCCGAGGGAATTGTTGACTATATACAAGGCCAAATGCAGACCCACTGCCATGTACGGGTCTGAACTATGGGGCCATGGGCAGATAGACAGCCTCCAATTGGGAGAAAATGCATTTTTAAGGAACCTTCTTGCCGTTCTGAAAAGTAGTCCAACTTACGTCTGACATACAGAACTGGGAGTCCCGTATATTGAAGACCTGATTAAGATACAGCCAGTACTACTATGGCACAAAATTTGGTCATCGGTACACACTACACTCAACCGAGCGATTATAACCGATTGCCACAGATCGATGTCGACTTTCTGTCTGATATCGGTCACTCTGAGTGCTTTGAACATCCCGATAGCTTGGCATCTGTCCAAAGAAAAGTACTCAAAATGAAATGCTTTTCTCTTCTAGAGGAAACGAGACTAGCATCTGAAATTTTAAAACCTTCTGTACTGAGGAATCCGACTATATTGACTAGCTTCAACATGCAATTTTCCTTAGCTAATGTGTTTAATGCTCACCACAGGTTTGTGCTGACTCGGTTTCATTTCAACATCTTTCATCACTTAATCAGCTTCCTCACTATTAACAACTGGTCATCTGACATGGGGAAATGTACTTGTGATGACTTTTTTTTTGCAGACCACAATGCACACTGTTTTGTTCTGTAAACCTTTTTCTGGGATGAGGAAGAAACATATTATACCTCTGCTATGGCAGCTTGGCTTTGTACAATGTCGCCCAGCTTTTCTGTACCTGCAAACTCTACCGAACATATATATATGTGCTGTAATGTCTCGATTTTTGTTGGCAGTTATTAATTGCAGGAAGCAACTGTAGTCGGTAACTTAAACTAAAACTGATATTGACTGTGTATTTGATTGTACCTGTAGTTATGTACTGCTGCTTATCCTTTTTAATCCGCTCTAACTTTTATATTGATTTTTAACTATTTTTGATACAGATGTTGTTCTGTAGCTTTTATGAATCATTTGTGAATTCGAATAAAGCTTGTTTTGACTTGATTTGACTGTATTTTGTAGCTTGGAATTTGTAAAAGAAAAAAGACTCAGACATGTTATTTTTTTAAAGTAAAACTTTAAAAAAATTTATGACAGTCACTATTACATTTTACACTGTATGAATTAATGAAACATACATTTGATTATATTTCTGGTGTTTTTTAATTTAAAAAGACATAGGTGTGCTTTATATGTGTTGATATGCTGACCCCTTCATAAGCCAATAGGCCCACTTTTTTATATTTTGGTGTTCTGACCCATTGACAAAGTCAGGCCTGCCTTACTTAAAATGACACAGTTTATATTGTAACATCACATCGTCAGCCGTATACACCTGCACGGGTTTAGGCACCAGGTCCTGCACCCAATTCCCCCACCAGAGGCCGGATCCTGTGCCCAAAATCACATTGTGCAGGCACCAAAATCTCTGCATGGTGTGGGGTGGGCTCTACATATGGTACTAAAATATTACTTTACATTAAAATAACCCTAGAAATTCAATGAAAAAAACAAAGGTTAAAATGACGTTATAGTTAGGAATTGTAATTATATCTTACTTTATAAAAATGAACTTACAAAGGTTAAAGAGATTTTATAATTAGGTGAAAATGTTAGTTAACACATACTGTTTTAAACTAACTAAATCACTGAAATTCATCATTTATAGTTATCGCAAGTAACTGTAACTTGTGCCCTAAAGTAACTATAATAGGCCCTTGGTATGCACAGCTTATGCCCGCAGACATTACAACACTCATGACATGTTTTGTGGCATTATTGATAATATTACTGATGGCAACTGAACTGACATAATTGATTACAACACTATGCATGGCACGGGTGCGAGTTATAGATAATTTAGGGCATAAGTTGTGGTTACTGCAAGTCTGCGTGTTAAAGGCATTATGTGGTAACGACAGCGTTGTAAAAGCTGTTTCCCCTCAGGTAAATGAGAGCAGGCCAGAGGTGAACCTTCATGGGAGAAGTGTGTTGGAGACTGTACAGAGGAAACTGTTAGTAGAGAGCTGGGTGAAGGTGAATCTTGCGAAGCCAGAATAAGCAACCATGCCTGCTTAGCTGAAGGCTGGGAACTGGCAATCCTCAGAACTTATTTTGGAGGAAGAGTGCTGCCCAGCCATGCAGTGGTCTTATTGCAGATGTTTAGTATGGGGGCAGCAATGTCCTACTCCTCATCCAGGTCTTCCTTCATCTTGACTATCTCCCCCTTCTCCTCCTCCTCTTCTTCAGCAGTGTTGGCCACTGAGATAGTTGACTGCAAGAGGGTTGGATTCTCTCCTTGGACTGTGCTCCCTCCTCTGCTTGTAGATGGTTCAGCATTACCATCTGGCGCAGTGTCCCTAGTACCTCCAAGAACAAGACGCAAACAGTTGAAATACATCAAGTATAGTTTTGTGTCTAAAGGTCTACATAGTACCTTAATTGACATTGTTCTGAAAAACATATAACACCATGTGAACTGAAATAAGCCTATGAAATTAAGTGTTGATCTATGTATGGAATTATTGCATCTCAACAATGTCAATTCACTAGCTCGGCTCACAGATGTTTCAATTCTGAATGACCTCTGTGATGTCAGCTGCAGAACCAGTGTCCTTGTAGTCGGTTTTGCCAAGGTATCTCCTGATCCTCCAGCTACAGTTGTAGGATTACATGAAATGTATATAGTTCATCTATGAAAGTAATCATGAACACAAATGCTGACACATTAGTAAAACATTTAGGAAAGGAAAGCATTCAACACTAAAAAAAGGAATACCAATTTATATCATAAAAGAATTAGATTAATTTAGGTAATAATGTAAATGTCCTCAGTTTGGATGCTCGTAAACTGGATACCAGGGGCTGATGCATTACAGAAGCTAACAGATGAGAGAGACATGCATAGGGGAGTAAACCATTCTAAATCATACAAGATTATATTATTTATATGGCTTATTCAGTTTTGGACCCACAGATTCCTCTCTTATATGTAAAGACCAAGCCTAATGGATATCTTCTAGTGATTCACTTACATTGCCAAGTCTTAGAGTAATATTATAAGACAATATATAATTTAGTCAATAATTACCTTACATATTGACCTGTGTGAAAAAAGGATGAATGACAAGAGACACTATCCTGTTAGTGCCAAATAAAGAGGCTAGACCCAAAGCCAAAAGAGCAGACATTTCACTTACGAGTCTTTAACATTCATCTGCTTTGCCGGCTTTTGGTGCTGTGCTAGGATCAGAAGCAGACGTTGTGGCAGGTGTTTAATGGGACAACAACACATAGCCTTAGCCCCTTACCTCCTTAGGCTTTTTCACCGTGGTGCTGAGCCCTTTTTTTGGCTAGTTGGGGTACTTTCCACTTAGGCCTCCGTACGTTTGTTTTCCATTTAACGTATCCACGCCAAATTTGCATCATTTTTTTTCAACATTCTAGGGATTCTAAAGGTACACAGGGTTTGTGGGTTGAGGAAAAATGTGTGCAGTAAAAAAGTGTCCTTTGTTTCCCTAAAAATGGCATTGATAAATGGTCTGCTGTGCAAGAGTCACTACTCACTATCTTCACAGCTTTCAGGAGCAAGCAGGGGCTGAATCAATAAACCTATTTTTTTACCACAGTTTTGGCATTTTTCATAGAGGTAGCCAATTTTGCTTATTTTTGTGCTTTCTACTTACTTTCAGTTTGCTGTGAAAACTAGTGTGAGAGCCATGGGTAATCCCAGTAATCTATAGGTTTCTGAAAAGCAGAAAAAATTCGGAATTTAACAAGGGGACATTTCTGTAGGTTCCTAATGGTTACCCAAAGAAACTAACTATTAAAAAATAACAAAAATATTGAAAATGAGTAGGAAAAAATGGCCATTACAACAACATTTTTCAACGGTAAATTCTTGTCCCACAGCAATATAGCACTACGTCTGCTAGACTCTTCTGGTTTGCTGGTATATATAGGGTTTGTAGGGTGTCCAAGAACCCGAGGTACCCAGAGTCAACAACTGAGCTGCACCTTGCAGTGTTTTTTCATAGTGTCCCAAGTAAAGAGCAATTCACATGGTAAAACATATAGAGCAAATTGGGTATTAAGGAAACCTATGCATTTCTGAAATGGGCACCAGATATGGAGTGTAGGAAAATAGGCTATTTGTAATTCTCTGGATTTGTAGGTACCCATGCTAGTATGTGATTCAGAGGGCATTTTTTAAATGTCTTCTTTCTTACACACTAGCTTACATTTGGAAGGCACAAAAGCAGAGAAATCAAATTGGTAATTACAAATGCTCTACTATTCTGTGTTCTCACATGTCTCTTGATAAAAATGTTACTTCACTTGTGTGGGTAGGCCTAGTACCCACAGCAGGAAAAGGCTCAAAACGCAATATGGACACATCACATTTTTCCACTGAAAACTGGCCCTTTTTTTGCAATGTGTGTAGTTGTGGATTTGGGGCCTTAGCTCAGCTAGCACCTAGGAAAACCTAGAAAACCTGCACATTTTTCAAATTGAGCCACCTAGGGGAATCCACAGTGGGGTGACTTATGTGGCTCTCTCCAGGTTTTCTTACCCAGAAGCCTATGCAAACCACAAACTAAGATTGAAAACACACACTTTCCTCACATTTCTTTGAGGAAAACTCTTGGACTCTGTGGGAAGCTACAAATTTCCTACCACACAGCATTACACAGTATTCCAATAAAAATGGTGCCTCACTTTTGTGGATAGGCCTAGTAGCTGCAACACGAAAGGGCCCAAAATGTAACTTGGACACCACATTTTTCTACTGAAACCTGGCCCTTTTTTTGCAATGTTGGTAGCTGTGCATTTAGGTCCCTAGCTCATCCGTCACTTAGAGAAACCCAGCAAACCTGCAAATTTTTGAAACCTAGACACCTAGCAGAATCCAGGGTGGCATGATTCGCATGTCTCTCACCAGGTAATATTAGCCAGAAGCCCTTGCAAACCTCAAACTTTGACTAAAAACACACGTTTTCCTCACATTTCTGAGAGAAAAACTACTGGAATCTGCAGGGATGCACACATTACCTACCACCCAGCATTTCCCCAAGTCTCATAATAAAAATGCTACCTCACCTGTATAGGTAGGCCTAGTGCCAGCAACAGGAAAGGACCCAAAATTCATCATGGACACATCACATTTTTCCACTGAAAACTGGCCCTTTTTGTTTGCAAAGTGAGTAGTTGTGGATTTTGGCCCCTAGCTCAGCCGGCACCTACGGGAATCCAAGGTGGGTGACTTGTGTGGCCCTCAATACATTTTCTTACCCAGAAGCCCTTGAGATCCTCAAGCTTTTGTAAACAAAACACATTTTCTTTACATTTCTGTGATGAAAAGTTCTGGTATCTACAAGAAGCCACAAAATCCCTACTATCCTGAGTTCCCACAGGTCTCGCAATAAGAGCAAGGCTTCTGGGTGACAATACCTAGTGAGATTCACACAAGTCATGCACCCCTGGAGTCCTGTGGTTCTCTAGTTTTCAAAAATGTTCGTTTGGTAAGTTTCTCTGGGTGCCAGTACAGACGAGCACTGACATCTACAGCTTCCCACACTGCAAATACAGGGTGGTTTTCAGTGAAAACATTTGATGTGTCGATGTTGTACTTTTTGCACTTTTCAATCTTGGACGCTAGGGCCACCAACGAAAATTGTGTTCCACTTTTATGTGGAGACATGTGGGACCTCTAAGTGGTTGTCCAATTTGTGGATCACAAAAGATTTCAGAAATATCCATCACAAAATCTAAATAACAAAGTGATCCTAGCCATTAATGCAATCTTTCAAGTTTTGCAGGGCATTATGGAAAAGTAAGAGGGATCAATGCAAAATGTACCACACTGGACACCTGCGGGTGTTTGTCTGTCCAAACAATGAGGGGCTGTTACTCAAATTTCTAAGTCATAACAGCACTTATATAGATTTGTTTTGGCATCTCCAGATGTGCTATTTCAAAGAACAAATATCAATCATAGTATCAGAATATTGAAACCAAACCTACTGAAGGTGAGCCATAAAGCCTTGTCAAGGCACCAACCGCTTTCTGGGCCCTTTACACACCATTCACGTGCCTCATACAAGACTTTCGCACTTCCGGCCACGGGCCCAATCCAATACATCAGTGCACTTGCATCAACATACCACCGCCATTCAAGGGCACATCACATTGATACGCCGCAGAACAGAATCCCAAATTAAACCACCTCTCAACCAGTCAACCACCAACTTGCATACAAACACAACACAAGCAAACTACCATAAACACATATGACCTGACATGTTGTTAGTTGGTGCCTCACCAACCTTCACAAATGAAAAAAATCGGACTACATTTAACTATATGTCAAGCATCTGCCTCCGTCAACTTCTGAGCATTACCAAGCGCATGCCTAGTGAACCTTTACTACTGGTTCTCATGAGAGCTACATGAGGCTCGGAAGACGTGTTTTTCATGTCCCTTAGAGCACTCACTGTGCCAATGCAAACTCCTTCCAGTTTGTGGATGCAAGTTGGGAGTTGTCCAAGAGTGCCTTCAGAGGGCCTCATTCAGGACAAACATATGATCCATACATGTAGCGCTGGGTGCAGAGTTCTCTGTGATGTTATGAGTATTTGTAAATGGCACTACCACCCAGGAGGATATCCTGCTAGCAGTACAGGAGCAGTCATGGCGGATCCATGGACACGTCTACGTGATGAGCCTTTGGCTTCAGCTTCGTGCAGAATGCAGTAATTTTAGAGGCAGCATAGATGTGGAGGGGCAGGTCATTCCAGCCTTTCAGAGCAAGGTAGGAGAAATCACTACTACCTGTTCTGATGCTGGGTTTGCATGGCATGCATGCTAGTATGAGTCCAGCTGATCAAAAATGTCTGGAAGGTTTCTAAAATCTGAGGTATGCTGGCCTAGTTTTGTGTAAAGATTTGAATGTGTGTTTCAGGAGTTTGAAGGGAGCTTCGAATGGGGAGCCTGTAATGTTCTGTGAGGTGCAGCGTGTGTTCGCGGTAGGAGGTTGAGGGGAGGGTGGCTGCTGTGTTCTCTATGGTTTTGAGTCACCTGCTTAGGTGACTGAGGGACTAATTGAGTATTGGGGTAAGTGCAGCACCAGTGGGGTTGAGTCCTTTGATGAAGATGAAGTAAAGGCATGTGTATCTCTCTACCTCATCTCTCTGCCTTCTATCTATGCATTATCCCTGTGAAGCACACCTAGACTAAACTTTTCCTCCCTGTTCATGTCTCTGTACCCTTCAACATCCTAACTGATCCTGTGTATTTGCCAAGTGAACCTTTACTAATACCTTCTGTTACTAGCTACCTGAAGCTCAACAAAACATTTCTTTCAATGGCCTTCAGCACACTCACTGTTTTTTAGTTTGTGGATGCAAGTTGAGGGTGTCCGAAACTGGCTTTCAAGGTCCACATTCTCGAACTGAGAGAGCATATCTGCCTTTAAAACTAAGGTAAACATGCTGGGAAACACTTCCTGAGTTCTCTTTAGAGGTCTTCAAAAATTACTAAAGGTTTTGTTTTTGCCACAATGGGTAGGCTGAAACAACGTGGTTTATAATCGGTCCACTGTTGTGTTGTGTGGTGACTGTAATGCGCTTGTCATACAGCAAACAGAACACCTACCATGTTCTGATGGTGGATAAAGGTGTCAAGCAGGCCATAAGCAAGTCCATGATTTCCTCACGTAGAGGAAAATAATTTGTAATGCTGCTTGCCTAGTGAAGTAGTGTCCCATTGAAGGTATATATCCATGCACAGCCATTGAAAGGTATATGTTAGGGCTGCTCCTCCTCAGTCAATTTCCCAATATTTCACTTTTGTATGGTACTAAATAAAGCAATTTCAAAAACATAGGGCTGAATAAGATGAGCCCTGGGGAACTAGGGATAGTAACAAGTCTGTTGCCTATTTCCTTGCTTAGAGCAGACTCTGCAATGACCACATTGTTGAGTCTTTCTAGCTGTTGCAGGAATGCAATTGGCAAAGTGTTGATCCAGCAGTCTTGCCATGTCCTCCACAGCAGATATAGTGGAGACAACTGCTTCTTTAGCAGTAATATGCTAGTGCTAGTGTCAATAGATGATGATCAATTAAAAGTCAAGGAAAGACATTGGTCTCCCTGTGGTTGTCTGACCATAAACAGCATGCGCATTGTGTGTTGCCATTTGGATCAAGTGGGTAAACAGCCTCCTATACCAAGTGTTAGTTTTACATTTCACATCGTATGGCTGAAGAACCTGGTCATTCTTATCCACTCCGTCCATGTACTTGTTGTAATCAAATATCCAGGTGGGCTTGTGAACTTCAGGGAACTGACCCCAAACTGTGAGGGTGGGGGTGCTCTCATCATGGTTAGTAGTGAGCACATAAATGTCCTGCCTATCAGAGAATTTGTCTGTGAGCAGTTCATTTAAACACAACACAGTGCTTTGGGATTTTTGGAGCTTCTTACAAACAACCTCCTGTGGAATACTTTGCGGCAACATCAAATTATACTGCATGCCACAGTGCTAGCATTGTACAGCTCACTGAACAGCTCTACTCCCATATAGAAGTTGCCCACATAAAGGTTATAACCTTTATGAAGGAATGGTTGGACAAGTTCCCATACAATGTTTGCATTGACTCCTATTGTCGAAGGTCAACGTACAGGGTGTAGAGCAGAGTCCTTCCCTGCGTACACTCTCAAGCTGCATAATATAGCCAGTTGAGCTATCACATAGCATGTACAACTTGATGCCATAACAAGCTATTTGCTTGATATCTACTGCTGGAACAGCAGCCGCCCTTTGTACAGGATCAAAGGCTCACCAATGGCTATGTTCTTTCCAAGAGTATAAACCTCTGGAAACCTGGCAGACAAATGTTCCAAAACAGGCTGAATTTTGAATAACAAGTCATGGTCTGGGTGGTCCCTTTGGCAATGCAGCAGAATTATTATTGAAATGCAGCAAATGTTGCAACAGGGAAAATCTAATCTTACCCAAACTGTATGAGTAGACCAGTAGGCAAGCTTGTTTTGTGCACTATTCCCATTTTGAGCGTAAGTCCCAAAAATGTCTTCAACTCCTCAAGCGAAGTGTGAATTCACTGGTGTGCCCTAGAAGGAGGCTGCAGAGTTCCTCCCTGTTCCCTCAGAAATTGTTCTGCATGTGAATTTGTTTGCTGCACATTTTCCTGAAGGAAGTCAACATCCAAAAAGAGATGGACGTAGTCAATGGGCAACAAATTTTCTGTCTCAACTTTACATCCAGTGTCTGCAATGAACGGGGGGATTTGGGGCTGCACTAAATTGGGGGACAGCCAAGAGAGCACTCCATCTGTGATTGCCACTACACATGCCTGCTCTCTGGGTTGGTCTACCCTGCAATAGTCACTCTGATGCACAGACTGTGCTTGTGAAGGGACAACATTACTACCATGACCATGTTCCTCAGAATCGCTGCAAGACGAGTAATCGGATGGAACTCCGCCAACTGAAAAATCACTACCAGAGTTTGCTCCATTTTCCTCTCCCTCAGATGTTGTCTCAGTATCTGATCCTGCCTCAGAGCTATAATCCATAACTCGAGTTAGGGCGTGGGCAGCAGTCATCCACCGAGATGCCTTTTCTGTTGGCTGTCTAAAACCATCTTTCTAAAATACTGTCCTTTGTAGAAGGCAGATTGTAGAAGGTAGATGTGTTAAATCAGATTGGTGGGTGGGCGTGTTTATGAGATGTGTGCTATAGTAAATAAACAAAAACAAACTTAGCATAGTTGAAGCAGCTGCAGGTTCTCCAAAGGCACTAAAAAAGACAAAGTATTACTTCTTGTCACATACCCATACCACAGCATACGTTTTTCATGGATTATGCAAACCTTTATTTTTGGGGGAGCTGCTAGGCATTGTCAGTATGAAAGTAATTTCCTGAAGGCAAAAGTCTTCCTGTGATCTCAAGAAGAACACAATAACATAGTAGCCCCTGCAACTGAAGACTCCTACTTTGTGCAAAGGCATGCGATCACTCCCCCCGGTGCAAAAATACATATTTATTTATACATTGCCCAACCCCTGGGTCATTCACCACAAGGGCAGAACCCCAAAACACACTTCCCTGGTGGCCTAGTGGGTTTCCTGGTTGTGGATCAGGGCACAAGCAATAGAGGATCCTTTTAATGTCTCCGCAGAGTCAGCCGATGGACGCACTGGGGAGGTAGTGCGAGTGTTGTCCATTGGCCAACACCAGCACTTATGTGGTTAAAGGGTGAAAAGAAATTTAACAACACACAATTGTGTCAAACAGTCAAGGTCAGATCTAACTACAAATTTATAAACCATTACAAAGTACATTGTAAAATATAGTCTTAGAGTTTTACAAACCAAGTGATAGAAATCCCCTAAAGTGTGTTGGTGACATTGCTAACTTAAGGACGTATCTGTGTGTGTAGTTGGGTTGCATTGCAAGGCCTGCCCTGTATGTTGCTGTGCTGCACTTGCATTGACTCCTGTTGAAGCAACCAATCTACTCAAGAGTAGCTGTAGGAAAGGAGTAGAAATAAAAGAAATACAATCTATAAATCTTAGTATTTCTAGGGTATATGTTAGAGGGTGTTTTTGATGATTGTGTATGTGATATGTGCCTAACAATGTAGGCACAGTTGAATGACAGGTATGGTTAAGTGGTTGTATGTTTGCTTTTAGTGATAGAGAGTGATTGGTTTAGAATCCTTCCTGTCACCACATTAGTGTTGTCAGAAGCAGGCAGCCCGTAAAACAGGTAGAGAAGCATCGAAGGGGGTGAGATGAGATCTAGGTGTCCCGCTAGGAAGAGCTTGTGCCAGGTGAATCCAGGGGAACATCTCTTTCACCCAACTCATCCCATCTTGTCATTTCTTTTATCCTCCACCATGCATACCTCCTCCCCCAATGTAATGAACGTCTGTCACCTCCTGCCTTAGGGCTTCCTCATGTGTTCTACATGAGGATGAAGTGAGGCATCCCATGTCGTTTTCTGTGATGTTTTACCGCAATGGTTTCTATAAGGGCTGTTCCTCCAAAATTCAACGGCTTTACCAGGACTTCATTCGATTGATATAAGAGCTCATGGAGCCTTTTTCAGCCATAGCTTATTGCTTCACCTCGATTAGGATTTTTAACTTCCATTTCAGAGACTAAGTCAGAAGGTAAACTTTACAACTGGGACAAACCTGGTTTCTGTATTCAACCCACTATCCATCGCAGTTGGCCTTAAATCACTGCGTGTTCCAGCATAACCAGATACCCACAGTTGGCACTTAATGATTTTTGGCTCCATTTTCATCTAAACTTTAAAAATAAATCTAATCATGTCTCCAGTTCCACTTATTGGATATTTGCCATGTTGGTTTCAGTTTGTTCATTAAATTATTCTCTGTTTATAATTTGGACTGGGACTTTTGTGTGGCGTTCAAATTTTTAATTGTTTCGATACTTGTAATCTCTTTACACTTTTTCTCAGGTTAAGATTGTTTACTCTGTGCAACAGCTACTCAGGGTTGAACTTAGGTTTAAATTACTGAAACCTTTGCTGGACTAAACAAGAATAGTGGCATTAATAATTGTGTTGGACTACCATCCACCTCAACGAACAATCTACTTTCTCATAACACAGACTCCATAAATATGTGGCCATGGGGATGAGCCAATTATTTCTCCAAGTATAGCTAACTATTGTTGTTTGATTGAATTTATCAAAGGTAACAAAGAGGAAGTGGCATGGCTGTGAACTAGGGGTAGCACAAATGTATACACATTTTTTAAATTAAAACATTACTTACAGACAATGCATGCTACATATTACGAGTTGAAAAATGACTTTAATAATTAATGTAAACATTTCAATATTTATGTGTATATTATTTATATCTGTATTTGGAACAACAAATTCAACCAAAATAGTTCTGTAGATCATGAAGATGTAAACAAATGGGCCTATGATTGTTTTAGTGAGTAGTACCAGTTTGGAAACCTTCATCAGAGCAGAATAATGAATCATAAACTTCATGTGACACACACAGCTGCTAGAAATAAAAGTCAAGTCTGTTTCAGAACAAGCATTGACAATAAGACTAGCAAGATCAAGTATACACATTTTTCTTGACTTTTCCTATCATGGGAGAACTGTGTAGGGATTTTACTCCCTGCAGTATGGCCAAGTCGGACTTGCTCAATATGAAGGCAACCCTCAGGGTGGAGCATCTGCTCAGAGAGGTTTGATCTAATGGAGGGAAATATTCCACCAGATTGTGTTGGACATCCACAGAGGGAACACAGCCACCTGTCAGTCAACTATGTCATTTCATGGGGGTCGTGGCCACAGCAACCACCAAGATGGCTGCGTTCCTGTATAGCCCTTATTGAGCACGAATCTCCACCATCCTCATACATACCACTACCATCTCTGCCTAGAAATGCAGCAGTCACCAAGGGGATGCTGAATGCGGGGTTTCCTGTGGCTGGGGCTGCTTTCTGAACACCACTTAATACAGAGTGGCCCGCACGGCCTGGCACAGCCCCGGAGGCCTCGCATCAACAGGGGCCACTGGCGAGCCTGAGGCAGAGACTACCCTGTCTCGACAGTGCCACGGGCTATCCTGCCCTTCTGAAGCACCTCAGCAGAACACGTCGGAGCTGAGACAGTGACCTGCCCACCCAACTGCTAGTCCTTTTGCCATACCTCCAACGCGCCTTGCAGCGGGCGGGCTCCTGATATGGCCTCAAAGTCCAGAGTACCCCGTGGACCTTAATCAAAATTCCCAGTGAGTGCGGACCATTGCGGGTGTAGCGGAGGCCCCCCAACACTGAGTGTATCCATGCTGCTCACCTCCTCTGTGCACGGAGTAGCTCATCGCAGCGCGTGATGCTTCTGAGCCCGGTGGAGGCCCCCATGGTTGTGATCTCTGTGCTGTGCAGCAAAAAAATGTTCTAGCCATTGTGTGGTGCGCCCTTGGACTTGCCAGTGACCCTGTGGGGAACTGGCCACATTGGGTGCCTTCCACCTTCTCTCCCCTCAGCATAACAGAGTTGGACTCCTCTACTGTGCTGGGCATTGTGAGTCCTTTATTATGCTGCTTGACTCCTCCTGGTCACACATGCCAGCGGACTGGGCCTACCCTTTGAGTCCTTGAGCCCTGCATCATCTGACCTGCTGCTGCCCGAGGGGGTCCTGTGTTGTGTGGTACGCTGCTTTGTGCGCTGTTCCACCTCCTTCCATTGTCAGCCACCATTGATCTTCTCTGCATGGCAGCCCATCCTCAGCCATCCTGCCACGGTGGCTTCCTTCACCCTCCTTCATTCACCCTTGGTGCAGGGCCTTAAGCTTCACAGCTGACAACCACATTGCCCCAACTGCCTCGCTTGCAACATTCCCACTGGGACACGCAGAGGTGGATCTGCCCTGGGACAGACTGCTGTGACGGAGGAACAATTTGACGCAGCCAGCTCACAATAACCACCCGCTGCAGACATGTTGCCCTCTTGCTTTCACTTCCCTCTTCCCACACTGAATTCGCAATGGACCACACTGATCATAAACAACATAAGCTGCTCTTTGAGCAACCTAAAATATCGAAACATCAAGGCTCACACTCAGAAACCAATGAGCCACAGGATAAGGAATCTCGTGCTGATGCGGCCAGTGGCACAGCTGCCATCTTGGCAAAGCTCAGGGCTGGGTTCCGCTCCATAGATGCCCGCTTTGACGCACTTACAAACCACATTGAACGCATGGGGGAGTGCCTAGATCACAAAACCACCAGTATCGACGGCGCCTAGCAGCGCATATTGGGGTTGGAGGATGGTGCTACAACTACATTGAAATGCCTTGAAAAGTTGAAACGTATTCCAAAGACTGTGCCTATCAAGAATGAAGACTTAGAAGCGAGGTCCCAAAGGAACAATATTATTCGCAGCTCCGGCATTGCAGAAACAATGAATATGGGGTGACCTGATACATTTGTTGAGCAGCTCCTTACTGATCTCTTTGACTGCAACAATTTTTCTTTTAATGCAGTTGAGTGTGTTCACCAATCCCTTGCCCCTCGTCCCCCTTGGGTGGCCCCCCACAGTTGATTATAGCACGCCATCTGAACTACAGGGAGAAAGACAACAGGATGTGGGAGCACACCGCTGACCTCTCAGACAAGGTTCGCCCCTGGCATTCTGGTAAATGCAGTCTCTTGTAGCTCGCTTCGATATTTTCGAGTGTTTCGCCAAGGTTGGCGCAGATAGTGCTGATCTCTAGACACGTGTTTCTGGTTTATTAACCGTCATCAGTAGAGAATACAGTCTTGTATTTTGGGGTTTGCTGAGTAGGCTGCCAAACATTATATCAGGTCCGGTACCTCTCACTGGCGCGCAGGTGCTTCATCCACGAGCTCGTCAGCTCAATGACTCACGGCAGTACTTTAAATAGACAACAGGATGTGGGAGCACACCGCTGACCTCTCAGACAAGGTTCGCCCCTGGCATTCTGGTAAATGCAGTCTCTTGTAGCTCGCTCCGATATTTTCGAGTGTTTCGCCAAGGTTGGCGCAGATAGTGCTGATCTCTAGACACGTGTTTCTGGTTTATTAACCGTCATCAGTAGAGAATACAGTCTTGTATTTTGAGGTTTGCTGAGTAGGCTGCCAAACATTATATCAGGTCCGGTACCTCTCACTGGCGTGCAGGTGCTTCATCCACGAGCTTGTCAGCTCTATGACTCACGGGAGTACTTTAAATAGACAACAGGATGTGGGAGCACACCGCTGACCTCTCAGACGAGGTTCGCCCCTGGCATTCTGGTAAATGCAGTCTGGTGAAACACTTGGAATACTCTAACAAAGCAAGCAACATGACACTGCATTTACCAGAATGCCAGGGGCGAACCTTGCTGGGGGTTGAAGCGGTGTGCTCCCACCCCTGTTCCTGTTTAAAAGTACTCCCGTGAGTCATTGAGCTGACGAGCTCGTGGAAGAAGCACCAGCGCGCCAGTGAGAGGTACTTGACCTGATGTAATGTTTGGCAGCCTACTCAGCAAACCCCAAAAATTTGAAGCCTGTAATCTCTACTGATGACTGTTAAAGAACCAGAAACTCGTGTCTAGAGATCAGCACTATCTGCGCCAACTCTGGGGAAACACTTGGAATACTCTAACAAAGCAAGCAACATGACACTGCATTTACCAGAAAGCCAGGGGCGAACCTTGCTGGGGGTTGAAGCGGTGTGCTCCCACCCCTGTTCCTACAGGGAGAAAGACACCGCCGTCAGAACAAGGCCCTCTCCAGTATCAGGGCTCCTCCATCTACCTCTTCCCTGATTTCACCGCCACGGCCCAAGAGGCCCGCCTCAAGTTCCGTGACAACAAAAATTAACATCGCAAATTGTGCCTCAAACATTTCATGCTCTACCCAGCCTGCATGCAGGTTGAAGTCAATGGAAAACCTCGCACCTTCGATACTCCTGCAGATGTCCTTGACTTTTGCAAACACTATGCTTCGAGATCCTTGCCCTCTAGGTGAAGCACCCCGGACGGCGCTGTCTCGCTGGCTCCTGTGACGCAAACCACTACTGGCTGACAAAGACTTCACTATGTGTTTTCTTCTCCTGATTGAGGGACCTTGCTTCGTGCCCGCTCCTGGCTTGGATCCTGCATTGCCCATTGGTTGTTGATATCCACCATCTGTGAGACTTTCTCGATGCTGCATTTGTGTGGTTGATTCTCCATTAACATTTCAGGTTCTCCTTTCATCATATGGACCACATCCATTCGTGACATAGCCACCCCGTGGTGTATACCGCATTACTTTTGGTGGGATTGTTAACGTTTGTATTTCTGTTTCAGGGATCCACTAGAGGTCTTACTGCCTGTTTTAGGTGGGGGGAAGTGGTTGGGGTTTTGGTTGTTTGTATTATATTTATTGCACTTTTCCTGTCAGGTGCACTACGTGCTCTCTCTCGACATGGCACTTTTTCATCCACATATACATTTTAAATGGCATCCATTAGTGGCCCGGGGAGGGCAGTGGGAATCCCCTTTTTTTTTTTATAAACTGTTTATTGGTGAAAACAGAACCAACAGTACAGCAGTGCATTAAGGTCATGGTATGCATTAGGTACACAGACATTATGAAATGTTCAATCATTACATTAATAACGTCACAATCCTCCACTCTGGGGTGACCCATCAGTAACAGGTACATTATCAAGTCTCATTCTATCCCGCCGCAGTTCGACTGTTGGAGACACACATATATCCCCCTATATTTGTTCCAGGTGCCCCACTTACGGTCCCATTTTTTGGGGCATCCCCTGTGCTTGAAGACATCTTTTTCAGCTACCATGGCTCTATCCATGTCCACTGCCCAATCTCGAATGCTAGGCATCACTCCCACGCCCCATTTCTGTGTGATGTTGCGTTTTGCGATGGCCCATCCCAGCGAGGCTCATGCTTTCTCAGTCTGTGTAAGGTCAGTGGCACCCCACACATTCAATAGGCAGAGTTTTGGGGAGGCAGTCAGTGTCTTACCCCCCGCCCTCTCCATTTGTTTGGTGATATCGTCCCAGTATGATCGGGCCATTGGGCAGTCCCAGATAATGTGAAAAAAGGACCCCTCCTGTCGACATCGTCTGAGACAAGAACTATCTGCCTTTCTGCCCATTTTGACTAGAATGCCCGCGTCTAGATAAGCTCGATGTAGGATCGTCAGTTGCACCAGACGTAGTCTCATCAGGGGGAATCCCCCTGGAACATACGTGGTATCAACAACGCCTTCAAGGGCAAAGAAGTCCTCTCCTACTTAACTCGTCATGGATCAAAGATTGCTTTTATTCAAGAAAATCATTTCCCACATAGAGACTCCGAGGCATTCGCAGCCTCTTGGGGCACGCATTGCTATTTCTCCTGTTACAGATCCTACTCTGGAGAACCTGTATCCTCATGCATAAAAGCATCCCCGTTTCACAATATGCCAGCCTTGTGGACCCGGCCGAACGCTACCGGCTACTCTCTGGCACTCTTGCTGACAAGTGCAAGCTCCTAATTAATATATACACCCCAAACATCGATACTCCTGAATTTTTTCATGGCCTCCATGCCCATATGGGACGGTCAGACGTAGATCTAGTAATTCTAGGTGGGGACTTTAATATGGTGCTCCACCCTACATCTGACTCTACCAGCACCCCATGTCCGGGAGTACTCTGCCATATAATTGACATATATGCCCTTAATGACATTTTAGCACACTCAACACCCTTCTATTCCTGGCTACACTTTCTACTCGGCCCCTCACAATATATGGACAAGACTTGACTATTGGCTACTTTCTGCCAATGCCTCACTTTGGGCCACTGAGCTAAAACTCTTGCCTCGAACACTATCGGACCGCAGCACAGTCCTTCTCCACCTACAGATCCCTAACAGTGGCAGTTGGGAATGGTTCTGGAGATTCCCTAGTGACGCCCTACACGATCAGGTCTTCCGCACTAAGCTCCACGACTTGGTAATCGAGTACTTTGCCCTAAACTCCGGTGCAGTCTATACCCAGGCTACTCTATAGGAGGCCTTCAAGGTGTACATTCATGGAGTGTGCATTTCTAAACATGTAGGCATCCTGTGAGATATCTGCTCCCAATTACAGTGGATAGAGGCTAACCTACGTGACATCGACCAAGCTGCCTGTCAACCTGTAGGCATACCCCAACTCCATCGCTGCTCTGTCTTACTGGCTGAGTTTCGTGAATTGGCCAACAGGGAGGTTGCATACATGGGAAAACATGCCGTGGCTAGGTGCTACGGAGAGGGGGAATGCCCAGGCAGCATGCTGTCATGGCTCCTACGCCCCAGCTGCTCAAGCGGCTATGACACCGAGCTCCATCCAGACTCTAGGGACTCCATTGTTGACAATAAATTCCGCCGCTATTATGCACACCTATACATGTCATGAATGTCCGATGCTGAACCAGAGATTCCCTCCTATTTGTGAACAAATTATGTGCGAAGAAGTCATTCAGGCAATTGATGCATTGGATGGATCCAAGGCCCCCCTCTTAGATGTCCTAACGGTTGTTTTTTATAAGGCTTTCAAACAGCAATTAGCCCCACACCTATTGGCCATGTATACTGATTTTTTAGACGCAGGCTCCCTACCACCCACTGTGCGAGAAGCTGTGCTGACGCTACTCTTGAAACCTGTCAAAGACCCCCATTTATTCACCTCTTATCGCCCAGTGTACCGCCTCAACTTGGATAATAAGATTTTAGCTAAAGTCCTTGCTACCAGACTGTCCCTACTGATGGAGCAGATCATTTACCCAGTGCAGTCTGGTTTCATCCCCCTCTTATCCACCTCCCTAAACATACTGACTATCTTTGCGATACTGAACAAGATCTGCCCTACGACCCCCGCAATAATTGCCCTGTCAGATGCTGAGAAAGCATTTGACTCCCTTGAATGGCCTTTTTTGAAAGCAACCCTTGAAACGCTTGGTCTTCCCAGGGGTTTTATCTCTTTACCAATGCTTCTCTACTGTAATCCAGTGGTACTTTTGAGGGTCAACAGCACACTCATGGCTGTCTTCCCTGTCATCATAGGAACCAGACAGGGTTGCCTCCTGTCCCCACTTTTGTTTATTATTGTTCATCATCTTCAGGAACGCCACATCCATTGAAGGCCTCTAGCTCGCTTGTGGCCCTCTTCTAATTTTGCTGTATTTGGATGGCAGTTTATTGTTTGTACACCACCCCTCCAACAATCTGCCCACCCCCAATTCAGGAAATACTACTGTTCGGCAATCTCTCTGGCTCCATATGAAATGGGCCATGTCGGAACTCTTTCCAGTCACAGATAGCTCAAGCCCTGTCTCTATCGAGTACCCCTTAACTTGGGATGTGGACAGCACTACATATCTGGGTATACATCTCCACAGGAACAAAGACCAGGTACGTCGGCTCAACTACAGCCCCACTGTGGGTAGACTTGCGAACCTGGTGGAGCATTGGCTAAAACTTCCTCTTTCACTATCAGGATGAGTAGCAATAATTAAAATTGTAGTCCTTTCTTGTTTCCTCTATCTTTTTTTTAAATATCCCTATACCACTTCCTCAACACTTTTTTACCACCCTCTGTACTCTATTAATATGACTTATCTGGGTGAGCCACGCGCCCAGTAAGAGTTGGGACACTCTAACACTCCCCTTCGAATGTGGGGAGTTCGGAGTTCCAGATCTATGCCTCTACTACTTTGCGGCTCAATGTCACTATACTCACCACTGGTGCCACCCAGATGCTCATATCCCCTATAACAAGCCTGACAGGGATCAATTGGGGGGCCTACCCCACACATCGATACTACCAAAGGGCATCCCGGTGGATTCTTCAGACATTCAAACCATTTCAACAACGTGCTGGGCGTGGCAGAGGCTTTGCCGGCTACTGGGCTGTGGTTTCCTCTATTCCCCTCCTTGCCTCTTGTTAATAATCCCTGGCTCCCTCTTACATGCAAAAAGATAGTTCAATACACCCTTCAGCACCATGACCTCCACACCATGGGAGACGTTTTCCCGGTTGGGCATGTCCTCGCACATAGCGATGATACCTGTTTTCAAAATGCCACCTACATTGACCGTTTTGTGCTCCGACGACTCCATAATACTCTACGCTCACATATAGCTTCATACTCCCTAGCCCCTGATGACTTTCCCCCACTGTCCCTTTTGTTCACTGGCAAGGATGGGGACAGATTGGTATCCAAACTGTACCATACTTGCTTTACCTTGAAACCCAATACCACTACCAGTGTTAGGGAGGCCTGAGGCACTGACCTGGGTATTGCACTTACGGACAACGTATCGTCCTATTGCTGCTCTCAAACTTGCCACATATCTGTCAACCATAAACACAAAATTGCTACATTTTAAATTCCTACACCAAGCTTATGTCACTCCTGCTGCCATCACAAACTTTGTTCCCACATACCCAGATCACTATCCCAAATGCACTGCTCCCAGTGCAGACTTTGCACATCTGGCTTGGGCGTGACCTCAGATTAATCCCTACTAGACCTCTGTATTTTCTCTCCTCTCCACATTGGTTGATGTAGAAGTCACACCTGATTCCCTCTTTGCACTCTTGGGGTACACTCGAGATGTCCCCAAGTCCATCCATAGATTCAGATCATTGAATCTTCTACTTACCAAGCAAAAGATTGCAATCCTCTGGGGCAACAACTGCTGCCCTGTCACTTCCAGCCGGTTGAGCCCACATCGCATCACTGGCCTGAGGATTTCCCTGCAGCACGGTCCAGGGAGGACTACAACTTCCGTGACACCTAGCGCGCAAATGCGCTACTTGAGGAGGACGCCGGCCCGTGGCGCGGGGTAGCCCACATCGCATCACTGGCCTGAGGATTTCCCCGCAGCACGGTACAGGGAGGACTACAACTCCCGTGACACCTAGCACGCGGACGCGCTACTTGAGCAGGCCGCGTGCGTGATGTGCCCGGGCCGCGCCCGTTGGTGCCAGGAAGAGGCTGGGCTGGGCCACCCCTCTAACCACCACGACCCCATTAAGGTACTGTGCGCATATTTTCCTAAATACAGTCAACCCAGCTCCCCCTATACAATGAGCAAGGCTATGAGTGACCAGGAGGGCGGAGGAATTGCGGGAACCCTCGATGCATTCTTAACAAGGGATACGTCTGTATTAACACGGGAGATAGAGCTGACTGAGCGACCGCTATCTTGGGAGCCTGTCCCGCAGAAGCGTTCCTCCCTGGGGGGCCAACCCACTGCTAATATTCTCGCTCAAAACTCCCCACTAGACCAAGACCTTGGGACACTCACGGCCACGAACCCCCAAGATCCAACATCACCAGCGAAACCCACCCAGTCAAGAATATCTACTGGGGGATCAGGGCCTAAAAAACTCCAGGGTGCCAACCCCAAACCATCATCAAAGAGAAAAAGAGGTGGTGGCCCACAGAGACAGAAACCAGCGAAAGCCTCTAGACTGGCCAAAGCAGGGGAGGGCGATGAATTAGAACCTGCTCAAACCGGAGGAAGCACCCTGGTAAGCCATCCCATGTGTCTCCTGATGAACAATGACGATACTTGGCTGAGACTAGAAATTATGGTCTCCACTATGCTGAACCCGATCATATTGAAGCTAACTAAGATTGAAGAGAGGTTAGCCACTCTGGAGTCCCAGGCTTCAAATAATAATTGCTCGCTCGAGACACTGCTCTCTAGAAATAGTCTCGACACTGGCCTTGAGTCACATAAACAAGTAGGGTCCCGTCGACCAGATACAAGTGTGAACTGCACAAACACAGAGACTCCACTCATCAATCGGGTCATCCCTCCTCAATCCAATCTTGATATCCATACTACCTCAGCCCCCCCTATACCAGCATCTCTAGAACACTTGAACGCCCCTTTGGAGAACCTAGCTGGGGAGGGTCCGCCAAACCATCAAATCTACAATTTCAATACTGTGCCGACCCTCCAGTCCTTAAACCAGCCAGGGCAGGGGGGAAGAGCGGACTATCGGAGGGAGGAAGAACACGATCTTGGAACTATGGGCACTCAAATTCAGACTCAGACTTTGCATCTCCCCCCGGCAGCATCCCCACTCGTATTGGTGCTGGCGAATGTACCACCCCTGAGAGAGGGCCAATTAGAAACCACAGACCAACTAATGTCTAAAGCCCTCCACTGTCTAACGCGGAAATTACACGAAGCAGGGGGAAGAGGCCGCTGTCTCTCAAACCAAATGATCATGGCTAGAAGGATAGGCTGGTTGGGTACAATAAGGAAAGTAATGTCGGGAGATTGTGTGGTGATAAATTTTAATAACAAATTTGTTGTTAGTTTCTTGTCAGCATACATATGCAAAGCTCCCACCACGGGCTCCCAGATTACTGTTTTGCCACTAGAATATTTTTACAGACCACTTTTTCTGCTGGCTGCAAGAGATAGGCCACCACAGAGAGTTGTTCACCGACGATTAAATTCAGTGGGTAACTAGGGGGTGTTGGGGTTAAGGGCAGATTTGCCCCTCTCACCGACTTGGAATCATGCGACTGACTACGCCCTAGTCAGATAATTTATTTATTTATTTATTAAATTTGTAAGGCGCAACAGCTACCCAAAAAGGTCATGAAGGTTGTGACAGTCAGGATATTATGGCCGTTTCCACCAGAGAGAGCCCAATATCACCTAATTTACAACGGGGGAAAAACACACTTACCCTCAAAATAGCTTCATGGAACGTGGCAGGTATTGCCCCAAAATTGAGTGATGTCAATTGGCAAAAATCCTGGCACGACCATGACATGATATGTTTCCAGGAGACCTGGTCGACTGAGCCAATCTTCGTAAATGGTTATCGCTCTTTCCAAACCCTGGCTAAACCATCTCCATCGGGGAGCGCAAAGGGGGGCATTTTGACCTTAATCCCTAATAACCTACCAGTAAAAGTAAGAAAGTTCGAATCATCAAACCTGAACTTCCACTTGCTGATACTTGAGGTACCAAAGGAAGGCACGTGGCTCCTAATTAACTTTTATAATAACGAGTTTGGGCCAAATATGTACTATGTGGTAGGTGAGGTTAATAAGGCAATAGAGAAGATCCTAAACGACAACAAGGAGGAGGTAGTAAATATCATTTGGCTGGGTGATTTCAATATACATCCTTGTAAATATAATACAGCCCCTGTTTGTGGAATAGAGGACATGGGAGGAAACTCATTACTCCATTTCACTCATAATGAATATGGTAACTCTCTAAATAGGATCATGGCCTCTCTAAACATGGTAATAATTAATACCTAAACCCTGCAACAAGTAACCCAGGGCGAACTTTTCAGAGAACAGGGTATGAGTCAACGATTGACTACATTGTAGTCACTAATCCCCTTAGCAGTAGGGCCACCTTGTTAGAAAATCAATTCACGATCTTTAGTGATCATGCCATTCTATCCTTACAGTTAAGGGTACCTAAGAGGGACCTAACGATCCGTCAGAAAATTGAAGCACCAATCGTGGCAAGGAGAAATGGCCTCCAACTTAAATGGGCCCACATTGACAAAATTAAGCTGGTTCCAGAAATTGTCTCAAAAATACAGGGCAATATATCCATATGCCTGGAACCCGATGGTGACCCAGGGGTAGTGGTGCCCTCTTTCTGTGGCCTATTAGAAAAGGTAAAGACGGCCCTCACTCGTTCTAAACCTCCAAATACTGGGAGAGGTAGGGCCTGGTTCGATACACCATGCTCAAAAGGAAGGAAGGCACTAATGTGTGCCCTCAAAACTAAACCAAGAAATCAAGATCATATAAAAGTATTGAGGGCCACTTACAACCTAGCACGAAAACATAGGGAAAGAGCTATCAAGGAAGAGGCTTGGTCGGACCTTGAAGATGCAGCGAGCTCAGGCAATAGCCGAGATTTTTGGAAAATAGTAAACGCACCACACTTTAAAAATTCCAGGGACCCCACTATAGAGACCAATGTAGATGAAGACGCATGGGTGGCCCATTTTGAAAATATTTTCGCCTCCAGTGCGCACCAACCTACATCATCTGGTATCATAGAGTCAAATCCACGGGTTCCTCTGTTTTTCTCAACTATGGAAGTGAGAAGAGGCCTTATGTCATGCAGTTCCGGAAAGGCCCCAGGACCGGATGGTGTACCAATAGACTTTTTTCAGGAAAGCCCGGACCTATGGGTGCCTTTGTTAACAAATATTTTCAATTGCATTGCACTGGCAGGCCCACCCACATCATGGTCAACAGGGGTTATTGTCCCAATTTACAAAAAAGGGGATAGGGCAATCCCAAAGAACTATAGACCAATTTCCCTGCTGGATACCACATCGAAGCTGATGGGCCGCCTCCTTCTTTTTAGGTTAGAGGGGTGGGCAAAGGAGAATAACATCTTAATCCAGGCCAAGTACGGGTTCCAGCAGGGAAGAAGCACTGTGGATCAGTGCCTGAATTTGGCGCTGACTATAGAAAGATGCACCACAGTGAAGGAAGGGAAGATCTACATGGCCTTCATGGACCTATCAGCAGCGTTTGACTGCGTGGTCCATGCTAAGCTATGGAACATAATGGAGGAGATGGGGGTTGACCAAGCTATAATTAATTTCATAAGAGAGCTATACGCAAACGCCACGGCGTCGGTCCGCTATGCCAAAAACGGGGACTGTACCTGCCCATTTAAAACTGCCAGTGGGGTAAGACAGGGCTGTGTCCTTGCCCCATTCCTCTTCTCTATTTATACAAATGGAGTCGAGGATGCCCTCACGGTGGCTACACGGGATGTTCCCGCATTTGACTCACACCTGATTTTATCCCAAGCACAATATGGTTTTAGGAAGGGGTTAGGCACGATTGAGCAGTGTATTAATCTGGATCTTTTAATTGGTAAATATACACGCGTTAAAAATGGGAGTCTTTTTTTATGCTTTGATGACCTCAGTAGTGCTTTTGATTTGGTTGATCACGCTCTCCTTTGGCCAGTTTTACTCAATTTAGGCGCCCCGAAACCTATCATATATTTTCTTGCTAGGTTATATGAAAATCTATCAACAAGAGTTCGGTATGATCAGCGGGGTGAATGCACACCCAATTTTAAGGTTAAACGTGGCATTCGCCAGGGCTGCGTTTTAGCCCCTTTACTTTTACCTTATTTATTAACGAGGCCGATGCCATTCTTAAACTGGTACCGGCAGATGCCCCCCAAGCCGCTAGACAGAATATACCCGTTCTATTATACGCAGATGATGCTGTACTTTTATCTAGAACTCAGGTCGGTCTACAGCGTCTAATGGATGGGTTTACAGATTTTATTAAGGCAAGGAAACTGTTAATTAATAAGGCAAAAACATATATTATGGTTTGTGGGGCAAAACCGAGGAAACCGAAAGCCTTTTTTATAGACGGTGCGAAAGTTGAAACTGTTAATAATTTTTGCTACCTGGGCATAACATTTAATGGTAACGGCCATTGGACACCTGAACTATCCAATGTCAGAGCCAAAATGACAAAAAGTGTGCATGGGGTATTCGGTTTGCAACAAAATTGGGCGATCGTAGAATTAAAGACATGACAGCTATCTATAAAGCCAGGTGTACTCCTATTGCACTATATGGTGCTGGGGTATGGGGATACAATTGTAGCCAGGAGTTACAAATAGAGGAAAATTCCTTTTAAAGAAACTATTATGTCTTCCCTTATCTGCTTCTACAGAATTAACCCACTGTGAAGTTGGCCTTAGATATCTGTCAGACCTGATTGCCCTAAGACCCTTATTGCTATGGAAATCAATTTTGACCAAAGAGGAGACTAAATTTACTCAATTAATAATTAGGCCTGGGCGGTAAATTCCGTTCCGCTCGCGGAATTTGGGTAATTTCGCATTCTGCGGAGAACGCGGAATTACCAAAAATTCTGCGATCTGCAGATTCGCGGAATTTTTTGCTTGTTCGCGCTTTCAAAATGTGTGTTCGCAAGATATTTCTCCCCAAGCACGCAAACAGCGTTCGCGAACAGGAAAAAAGCATCGCGAATGGGCGGAACAAGCAATTCCGCGTGTTTGCGGAACTTTTGCGTGCTCGCAGAGATTTTTTACCGTTTCGCGGAGCTTTGCGTAGCGCGACTACGCAAATTCCGCCCACCCCTATTAATAATACAGGATTGTCTGAAGTTGGATAACTACTCAGCGATACCGTGGTTAAAATATATTGTTGATTTTTATAGAGATCATTTTATGTTCACGATTCGGGAAAATCCTGCTGAAGTGGTAGCCCTGACAAAATCTGAGATTAAGAACACATTTCTGGCCTATACAAGTGAGTGTAGGATGAGAGTGGTTGGGTTGCAACCTACATATTTGCTTTATGAATCAGTTATAGACACAGAGGGCTTCCAAGGTTATCTATCAACTGTTACCAGACAATCACATCGCTATGTATTAACGAGGATGAGACTGGGTATAGTCCACCACTTGGTAGCATTCCCTAAAATAAAAATGCATTCTACCTCAGTATGTCCTTGTGACGAGCATTCAAAACAGAGCACTATGCACTTTTTACTATTATGCGGTCTATATTTGAATTACAGAGTTATCTATCTTAAACCCTTGTTTAAGAAACATAATGTAAAAACTGCCAAGGCAGCTATGGAACTATTGTTTACACTTAGAGAACCCGAGATATGTTTTTTTGCTGCCACGTTTATTTTAAAATCGATACAGGAGAGGAAAAGTATCATTTATATCTAACTGATTTTAATGATTTTATGTGTTATTAATGATGATTGTATTTGTATATAATGAATTTATTTACTGTTAATGTATTAATGCTGCTTTTCTGGTTGTCTTTCAAACCGAATAAAGCTTGTTGAACTGATTCACACCTGTTACCTATATTGGCCTATGCGGATGAAGCAATCTTGATTGCAAGAACGGGTCTAGCCCTCCAACATTTGATAACGACGTATGTATCCTTTATGGATTCAATAGACCTGAAAGTCAACCAAACGAAATCATTTGCAATTATAGCTGGGGCAAGAAAAAGAGATAAAACCCCATACCTACAAGCGGACACAGGAAGAATTGAGGTGGTAGACACCTTTCCCTATTTGGGGTCCTCTTTGATAAGAACTTATCGTGGTCGCAATTGGTGGAAGGCAGGAAGATGGGGATGGAGAGAAGCCTTGCGGCCTTAAACTTAAAATCATTTACCAAACATATTGGGAACCAGGCCTTTATTGCCGATAAAAAGCATCTATCAGACCAAGACTAAGGCTGCAGTGAAGTATGGAGCTGGTGTATGGGGCACGGTAGGGATAGATTTGCTCCAAACTACTGAAAATAATTTTTTTAAGTCCCTAGTGGGCCTTCCCTCCTCCTCCTCAAGCTATATTTTACACATAGAACTAGGCCTGCCCTACATTGAAGATACAATTCGGTTAGCCCGGATCCTCTTGTGGCACTCAATCTGGCAGAGGGATACAGTGACCCTAACCCAGACTATAATAAACTCTCTAAGTTTGGAAAACCACAGGAGGTCCAGGTGGCTTAACTACGTGGAGTCAGTGCTGAAGGATATTGGGCTTCCCGAATTGTTCAGGGATCCACTGGCTTGCAAAAAGGTCCCAAAGCAAAAGGTAATCAACATGTTTTTATTAATGGCAGAATATAATCGAAAGGAAAAAAATCGGGGGAAACAGGCAGTCTGTATTTATCACCAGAGCCCGCCGATGACAGAGGGAGGGTATTTTTATTTAGCAAATGTCATGAATGCACAACACAAATTCATACTCCTGAGATTCAGGATGAATATGATACCACTGATGTTAGGTTATCCTGAAAAAACATACAAACACTCAGACCTAACTTTGTGCCCATGCGATAACCTCGCCACACAAACTGAGCTACACTTAGTATTGTTCTGCAGCCTTTATAAGAAAGAAAGGAATGATTACATAATGCAGGTTTTAAAACGCCAAACTTTTAAACAATGTCGTGTGGCCTTTTATTTTTTTAAATCGCTGTCTGATCCACTAGTCTGCTTACAAGTAGCCAGGTTTTTATGGGCATGCATGAGAAAGAGGAAGGGGGGGGGGCTGTACATAGTAATGGGCTTCCTATCCAGTAATTGTACATGGGGCACATTGGGGTTGTGTACATTTTAAGAGTTGTTATCATTTTTGAAAGGAACTGCTGCTATTGATTTTATGTAAGATGAATTGGGACATTTTTTACTGTTTTATCGTTCTGTGCTTTTATGATCATTTTATTGAATCGAATAAAGAAAGAATTGATTGAGAACTATGACCTACTGCGACAGGGTCAGTGGGGACTGTGAGCCTCCTACTTCTAGGCCTAAAGATTTCTGGCAACCCCTCAGAGACTATTTGCTCACTTTAGAACGCGACACTTAGGACGGTATATCTTATTTCCTCTGTGCACTGAGTTGCCCCTTTTTAGGTCTCGCTTATGCAGCGCGCATGCGCTGCTTAGGAAAAAGACCTTTAGTAATCGGCACAGCTTTGCGGGCAAAAACTTGCACGCGTTGCATTGCGTGCAATGGCAACGCGTGCATGTCTGGCGATTCCCTTGCGGGAGCGAGCTTTTTCGCCATGTGTTATCAATTATCTCTCCTGGCGCCGCTCGCTCCCGCAAGGGAAACGCTTTCGCGAAGCAGGAGGTTGTCACTTGGCACTGCAGCTCTCAAGCAGTACTGGCTCCGCCCCTTTCCACTCACCCGCCTCTGACACCTCAGAGGCCACCCTCCCCCTTCTTTCCCTATGACTTGTTTGGGGTCGTTGCCCGCACGTATTCCCGGGAGCGTACCTCCACTCCACGCGGGCCACTTGGCCGGAGTGCCGCTCTCCCTTTAACCTGCCGGGCCCGAGGAGATGCGACGCTATTTGCGGCTGGCGCTGCTCTGCTTGCGCGGTGGACTCTGCTCACTTCTTTACGCCGCATTCTGCCAACTCGCAGGCTCCGGGCACGTAGCAGCGGCGGCCAGCGGACACCTTCAACGCGACTGGATGCTCCAGAGGGCGTATGTAGACGTAAATGTAAAGCGCAGACATGGTGCTGCAGGGCTCGAGACCAATCACGGAGACCATCATCGGCGAAGGTAAATGCCGCCGCAGAGCAGCTACTAACACCCTCTCTGCTATCAGCAGCTCGGACAGCAGACATTTTTAAATATTAGGCTGTGCATCAGGGCGGGGCGAAAGGTGACTGCTGTGCGGCTCCATTTTAAATCCTGGCAAACCTGTCGCTGTTATATTGGAAAGTGTTTCTCAAAGTATGTGACGTGGTGCCCGTATTAAAGATGGCTAACGCCTGACCCTAATGTGACGGGAGGCGATTAAAAGCGCATTTTAAACCGTACTCATATTTGAGGGAAATAATAGATAATAGTTATTACAGACGTCTAGAAACCAGAACGTTGATTATCAGAGACTCTGTGATATATTATCCGTTTCGCCACAGACCCTCCTGTTGTCTCCAAATACCTTCGGCTCGCTTCCTCTTTGTACCCTCAGGTTATGCGTCTCTTTATCCATGAGACTCCAATGTTCCTCCAGTCTCTCTCCCCCTCTCTCTTTCTTTCTGTCCTAGACGCTCTGTGATCCCACTTGTCCACCACGCATTGTCTCTCTCGCCCTGTCTCCCCCGTCCTCCCTCTCTGTGTGTGCGCCCCTCTGTTTCCTCTTTGACTGTGTCCCTCTTCTCCCCCATTGTCCTCTTTTCAGTAGCCCGTCCTCTCCTTCTCTGACTCGCATTTCTCCGACTGGTCCTTTGCCCTGTGGTCTGTCTGTGACCCATAGCCAATAGGTCTCGCCTTTGGGACCTTGTGATGAGACTTCACGTTTACATTTACTGCATCCTAAATATGAAGTAAATGTAAACGTGAAGTCTTATACTTCAGGTTTTTTTTTTACTTACAAGGTCCCAAAGGCGAGACCTATTGGCTATGCCAATGCTTGTTTTTCTTTCAATGTATTATGCAGATTATATACGCTCACTCCACTACGAGTTCTATCTACACGATGCCTCTGTTGATTGTGCCTCCCGTTTGCAACATTCTGCTTTATCTAGTGATTATGCTGCAGTGTCAAATACTCCCGCTCGTATCCGTTGTGCCTGTCTGCAACCGGGCTCTATTTGTTGTTGTATTTGTTGCTTTGCATGGCATGTCACGTATTTAAAAACTTAATAAACAAATTGACCAAAAAAAACGATGTCCTTTCATCGTCAGGATACTTCTTCTCTAACTATACTGTTGTACTATTATTAAATACAACCTTTCTTTGATTTTTTTTCCATAATTACTTCATAACCTGTTTTCATTTCTGTGTGTATTGTTTTTCAAATTTCTAGCATTATTTTTGCCAGACTAGTGTTGCACTATCAGTTAAGTGTGGTTGAAGTCCATATAAGAGAAGCTCAAATCACGTAAGCATAGGTAAACCGTGGACTGGTACACTACTCTCTGTAGTCATTTGTGATCAGCTGCTATAAAACGTGAATCTATAACGCGCACCCTAAGGTAACATTTTTTTTTTTTTTTGTCGAAAACGTCGAGCATCACATTACAATATAAACGGCTCCGTGCAATTTTTATTACCAGTGATCATTGTATTCTGTACCAATGGGCACTTAAATGTACCATGTTTAATGAAATCCTGGGTCGAAAAGTCAGTCAAATGTCGATTTTAATGGCCGAACTTGGAAATGTGCTGAACTAGCAGAGATCCGGATTAATGACGTAACTCATCTTGAAGCACATAAAAAGAATCGAAAGCACAATGGATGCCCAGCACTTTGTTGTGCTCATAGGTTTTCAAGCTGGCACTGCCAAGTGCTCTGCAAGGCTTAGCCCCAGCTTTAATCCCTTTTAGGGAAAGCTTCTTTAGCTCAGGCTCATCTTCCAGCACTTAGTCAGCCCAGCTATTCCTCAATTCAGCTGGTGATGAGCAATTACTGGCACATTAATCCGGCAGCACTCCTTCATACGCCTGACCTTTGGCTGAGTTTCAAAATAATTAAATTTGCTACATCTAACACCATTGAACTGTCTCCGAAGGAAGCATGTATAGAAGGATGGGCAACAATGCAAAAGGAAAAGTGGCCGTTTCAGTCACTCTGTCTCATGATAAAAAGAGACGTGCCTTTGTTAAATTGTGAAGCATATTTTAGCAACATAAGGGATGAGTCGCAAAAAATGAATTGAAAAATGAATTGTATGAGGAAACCGTTGGCTTTGCGTAGCATGTCTCATCTTTTGTCGGGGACTTGAAAATAATGTTTCACCCTACTCTATTTAGCTAATGGATTTCCTGCGAAGTGGAAATCAATCAATCAATCACGGCATTTATAGAGCGCGCTACTCACCCGGGAGGGTCTCAAGGCGCTGGGGGAGGGGGTAAGTTACTGCTCGAACAGCCAGGTCTTGAGCTGCTTCCTGAAGGAGAGATGGTCCTGGGTTCGCCGAAGGTGAGTGGGGAGGGAGTTCCAGGTCTTGGCTGCCAGGTAGGAGAAGGATCTTCCTCCGGCGGTGGTTCTGCGGATGCGTGGTACGGTGGCGAGGGCGTGGCTGGTTGATCGTAGCTGGCGTGTGGGCGTGTAGAAGGTCATGCGGTCGTTGAGGTACTTTGGGCCCAGGTCGTGGAGGGCCTTGTGTGCGTGGGTGAAGAGTCTGAACGTGATTCTCTTGCTGACGGGGAGCCAGTGCAGGTCTTTCAGGTGTCCGGTGATGTGGCTGTGTCGGGGGATGTCCAGGATGAGTCGTGCGGAGGCGTTCTGGATGCGCTGGAGTCTCTTTTGAAGTTTGGCTGTGGTTCCGGCGTAGAGGGTGTTCCCATAGTCCAGTCGGCTGGTGACGAGTGCCTGGGTGACGGTCTTCCTGGTTTCAGTGGGGATCCATCTGAAGATCTTGCGGAGCATGCGCAGGGTGTTGAAGCATGAAGATGAGACGGCGTTGACTTGTCTGGTCATCGACAGGGAGGAGTCCAGGATGAAGCCCAGGTTGCGTGCGTGGTCCGTTGGCTTGGGCGCGGTGCCCAGGGCCAGGGGCCACCAGGAGTCGTCCCAGGCGGAGGGTGATGAGCCCAGGATGAGGACTTCCGTCTTGTCTGAGTTCAGTTTAAGGCGGCTGTTCCTCATCCAGTCGGCGACGTCTCTCATCCCGTCGTGTAGGTTGGCTCTGGCGGTGGTGGGGTCGTTGGTGAGGAGAGGATCAGCTGGGTGTCGTCGGCGTAGGAGATGATGTTGAGGTTGTGTCGGCGTGCGATGGCTGCGAGGGGGCTCATGTAGACGTTGAAGAGGGTTGGGCTGAGTGAGGATCCTTGTGGAACGCCGCAGATGACTTCGGTGGCTTCGGATCTGAACGGGGGGAGGCGGAAAGCCCACAGTCTAGGCACCAGCATCAGTTTATAAATGCTAATTTTTTCTCAATGTGAAAAATGTTTCTCCTGTAGAGAAGCTTTTACCCACACACGCCCAAGACTTAAAGGTGTTCTGCGTCATCTCTTGCCCTAGCTTCATCATTTCTTATTTGTCGGTGTGTTCAGGTAGTGTGGTAGAAGCGTCACAATTGTAAATTATAATTTCAACAATCCGATTTTGCAAGGTGAAGTATTTCCATTGCAAAACACCCATGTTCCTTCTCAACCCGCATGTATAGCAGACATTTAGTCCCAGATTTACCGAGACTCGTGCAGTGTTGCGCTGCGCAGCATCAGAATGTGTTGTGTTACGCCACTTTCGTAAGCCATGGATTAGCTGAATTCAGTGTATACTCCATGAGGCAGGGCTGAGAGATGCCTCAAGCACCGTAACACAACTGTTACGTGCGTGACGCAAGACACCTTTATATGCCGCAAGTCAGATTTGATAACGCAGGAGGCTGTTGTGTAGAGCGAAAGTTTAAAGCCAGGCAGTGCCAAGTAATTATTTGTTCCAACACACCAGCACCACTTTGAAGTCATGGAAGGAGCTTCAGGAGGGCACCAACCCTGAAGGTGGTTCAGAAATGCAGGGGTAAATTTCACAGAAGAGTAAAGCCAAATATTGCTGACTTAGGGGACAAAAAATTAGAAACTTTTGTTTGTCACCTCTAAATTGGCGTTAGCCAAGAAAGATGCTTTAAGGCAAGCCATAGTGGACAAGATCAACTGCGCAGCACCAGCAGGGCCGGACTGGCAGTAGCGGGCACCGGGCGTTTCCCCAGTGGGCCGCCAGGGTGCGGGCCGGTTTTGGGTCACTAGGGGGCCGTTTTTGCTACCAGTGGTCGGCAATATCGGCCCCCTGTAACAAAATCGGCCGAAACCGGCCATCACAAACAGCTCGGCTGCACCCCTCCTCCCCCTATGGGGGGCTAGTCGAGCAGTTTGCCAGGGCCGGTTTCGGTTCCCAGTCCGGCCCTGAGCACCAGCAAGAAGGACTGTAGAAGAATACAAAAAAAGGTGGCATGATCGCAAACGGAGGACAAAAGAAAATCTGGCCAGGAACCGTAAGGCTGCAGTGAGGACCAGATGTCCAGACAAAGTTGAACCCATTGGAGGAGCAGGTGGCATCACTCATTCCAACTCTGCTGTTTGTCGGGGGCAAGGACAGTACTGACAATAAAAAATAAACAATATATAAGGTGAGTGATAACATAATGCACGCAATATATATGTTTAAATTGCCAATATGACCACTTACAAACGTAGGGGCACATTTACTAAACCATTGCGCAGCTTACGGCAGCAAGCAAAGTTGCTGTGGTGTGTTGCGTGGAAGGGAGAGCGCAGAAATGCTCCATATTAAAAAAGATATGGAGAATTTCTGTTCTGTCTGTGCGCTAGTGCACTGTGTGCAGCCTAGCACCAATGTAGGCACCCTTACACCATAGTGCAATGGTGCCTGCATTAAAGGCAGTATTATTTTTGTGCTGTAAGGGATACCTTCCTGCACAAAAACAATCCTTAGAGGCATTTTCCTCTTTCCATGTGTGCTTCAGATTGCAGCACAAATGGAAAGAGGAAATAACAAAGAGAAATAGAGAAATATCTCCTTGTTATGCCTCACTAAGGAAGGTGTTCCTTGAGGTAGGTTGTGTTGTACTCTAGATTCTACTTTTAAACAATAAATGTACGTTTTTTTTTTTTTTAACCATCAACTGACATAAGGACATGCTTGTTTAATCTAACCTAGTACGTTGCTTCTTATTTGTGGCCCAGCGATGCAATAGCGGAGTGTCAGTTGACACTATAAATTCAGGACATGCTGGGAACGCGTGTTTAGAGGTCAGATTTTACAATCACAGCATGGATCTTGATAGAAGGGTTGTATTGCATTTGTTTGCACTTAGGCTTCATTGTTTTCCACTTCAGATTCACCGGTTCGGTTGTTCACTTGGGGCCGTATTATGTATTGGCATTGTTTGCGCCCAGCGCACCTTTGAAAAGGTGCGTCGGGCGCAAACAATGCCAATGCGCCCCATTATGGTGCATGCGCTGCCCTGGGGGCAGCCGCGAACTTGCACTGCCCTGGGGGCAGCGCATTCATGTGAAAACATGGAGTAGCTGCTCCGTGTTTTCACAGTGCAGGCGGCATCAGTGATTGTACCCACCTGCAAGGGGATGTCTGGGGGGGTCCATGGGACCAACATTACCCTCTGCAGAGGGCTACTCTCAGGGGGCGCATGGACAGTGCACCACCTTTTAGATGGCGCACTGTCAGTGCCAAAGGAGGCACCCTTGCAAGGGTGCCTGCATTACAGCCAAGATTGTTCTAATTCAGGAAGGAACACCTTCCTGCAAAAAGCAATCCTGTTAGACTTTTTCCTCTTTCTGAGTGTGCTGTAGAATTCAGCACATCTAGAAACAGGAAAAACAAGGATATTTAAACATATTTCTCCATGTTATGCCCCTCCTGCAAATGCGTACCAGTTTGATGCATTTCCAGGTTTACTAGTGTTAGTAAATCTGGGAACGCCCCAAAAACCATGGATGGATGCGTGGGAACACCCACACTCCACCCATGGAACACCTTCCCAGGCCAGACTAACAGTAACGCAAGGCAGCTAATAGTGCTGCCTCGCATCACTCCAGATTTACTATGCCATGCAGACACACACATGGTGGTTCTGCTTGGCATTGTCAATCTCACTTAAGGGCTTGTGTTGCCCTTGTGTCACTTTGCGCGGTGCAAAGGCAATGCAAGCCCTTGATGAATGTGGCCCAGAGTGTATAGTACCCTATCAAAATCTATGATATAGGCGGACAATCCATAAACCAGTTACCTGTGATGCATTGTGTGCTGACTAGTTACAGATCTTACTTATCTAAAGCAAATTGGGAGGGTGTCTTCACTGCAGGCTTGTATATGTGTGCAGGAGTGTGTTATACCTTCACAAATGCCACATGTATAAAACATGCAAAAGAAACAATTATTGGACGGAATGCTGGACAATGCAAACATTCACCCCCAGTCACAAGGATCTGGGTTAAATCCATCATTCTGTTGCTCACTACACCACCCCAGTTTGGACCCAGCCATATGCAAATCAGTCTTGACCCTGTTCCTTGTGGGAACAGTCCAGCCCGAACTACCAAGCCAGGTCCTCCCTGGACCAGAAACAAGCATTCTGGGACCGTTTTCGGGGTTTCACCCCTCATCACCTGAGTGGGATGGGTATGCCCAGACGTGGGTCCCGTGCTCTCCATGCCACTGGAGTCAAGCTATCCAGGCTGATGAGGGGTGGAACCCCGAAACCGGTCCTAGGATGCTTGTTTCCAGTCCAGGGAGGACCTGGCCTGGCAATTAGGGCTGGACTGTTCCCATTGCGCGCAGGGTCAAGACTGATTTGCATATGGCTGGGTCCTAACTGGAATGGCATGGTGAGCAAAGGAGAGGGGTGAATGTAGGACATTGTTCTGCACTCTGTCCATCAATTGTTCTTTTTGCACATGTATAAAACAGGCACAGAAGTCATGATACTAAGATCCAAGATATGACTTGGCATATCCTCACTCATGACACAGAGTACCTTAATATGTGTCACACATTCATAATGGCAGACCAAACATACTGGTTGACATGTTCATCATCAAAACGTTATGCAATTTGCATAGATGGTAAGTGTGTTATTTCTCAATAATAATGTTGACAGAAAACTATTGTGTTTTGATATACAAGTGCTACTAAATGTCATACTAAAGTTAAGGCATCAAATAAGTAGTCTACTAATGTCATATTTTGCTAACATGTGGTGAACATAGTCAGCATAGGGATGTACTATAAATTTACTAATTCTCATTCTAGAAGCTGCAAGGAATATACAGGTATGTCTACCAAGTCCACAGTGACTACAAAGTGAAATCCTATTTTTTCTTTTTTTTTTTTACAAATCTCTACAATTCTTGTGATGGAATTTTATCGTATTTGAACTTTCACCTATGTACTGAGGCATATGCATACATAATGTGTGTGTGTCAATATAATATTATCTCTATCAAATACAACCTCAGGGAAACGCTAACATATTCTACTTCTTTTCTGAGGAAAGAACCACCTGTCCTGTACAACAGCCTGTCTATGATACCCAACCTGTCCTCGGCTTGCCCATCCCCTCGATGGATAAAGACACTTTCAACCAACTCTTGGACACTATTGACACATATCCGATCTCGGCCAGGGAAGAAGTCGTTATTTGGTCTTCAAGTGAACCAACCAAGACTGTTCATCAAACATCAGTTTGCCGTATTACCAACGATGACTCTGATGACCACCCCCAATTCAACTTTCAGTGGTGAGTGGTAGTAGTGCAGCAGCATAAGACGGAAGAAGTTGAGCTGGAGATGGGCACTTTAGCGGGCACTCTTGAAGGAGTCCTGTCCAATAAGGGCTTGGCAGAGGCAGTAAGAAACACCCTTTCTTGGCTTCAAGGAATTGATGCCTCCTTAGCTAATATTGCTGGTGTCATGATTCTGAGAAGAGAACAAGAACAGCCTACAACATCAAACACCATTGATGTTGTCAACCCGCTGGGAGCCATCAATTCCACTATCCAGTCCTTAGAACAAGGTGTAGTGTAGCTCCTATTTCCCTAATAGGCTCTGCGCATTGGAATAATATCCCCTATAGGTTTGACATAGGACTAAGGTCAGTATGTCCCTATCGAGTATATTAAACTTAATTACTTGTGCCAGCTAGCTCAGAGGCCACTAGAAACTCCTTGACAAACAAGAAGGGAGTAGTTTCTGGCAGCCGCAAAACATGACAACTTTGTTTCCCTTTCAGAATCAGAACGTGTCCCAGAGTCGTGGAAACAATAGATAACTATTTCACTCAGCTCAATCGTGCATGCTTAGTTTTCATCAAAGTTGCACAGAAAGAACAGACGGGCGTTTCAATAAAGGTTTATTGAACAGTCTTGTTTCTCGTGTAAGTAATATGTGCTGTTACGATCACAAGACAGTATGCAAGATAAATAATGTACAGCGTAAGCAGTAGAAATAAATAATACTGCGCTAGGATGATCTTTAGTAGATATTCATTTACATAAATAACACAGACTAAAAATGCGAGTACTCATACGATGCGTTTCTAAGCTAGTTCTACCTCGATGTACCTAACCTATCCTAGGTGTAGGGAGAGGTATGAAGTAGGTGGAGTATTCCTTACTATGGTATACTAAGAGTATGTTAAGTCTAGTATGCCTAGTATGCCAAGAGTCCCTCTAGGTTTCTAGTCCGCTCCATACCTTAAGAATGAGAGAGGTGGGAATCTCTTGCCATACTCAAACTCCAACACCCCGCAAGGGGAAGTCAGATCACTGGAAGCTGGACTCTCTGCGTGCAGGGATGACAGCGTCTTCTCAGTGCGTCAGGCCTGGAAACGGACTCCTCTGAAGTCGAGGTCTCCTCTAGTTTACAAGGGCTAGGGATGGTATATTTATACCTGAGAGGTACCTCAGAATGTTAGCATTGACGTGAATCGGACAGCGGAAGACGTCATGAATGAACCCCTAAGGTATAACGGTTCATGCATAATAGATGAGTCCTTGAAGAAATCAATAGTCCTGTGCTAGGGAAACTCCCGAAGCCTAAGGGTCTGTTCTTCAAGAACTCGTTGTGACGTTAGGGGGGACGGATGTCGGAGACCATGCCTGTATTTGGAGTGCACGGTTTAATGCCTAAATAAGGACTGGGATTTTATGCCTATATAAGGCAGGACGAATTGTGCCTATATAAGGACATGATACAGGAAAGCCCGTGTATGGACACCCTAAGAGGAATACAACACCCACTCCACTTTTGTGTGTACGATAATACTAAAATGCTAAACATTTAAAATGCTAAACATTAACTGGAGTACCGCATATTAAAAAATATTTCTTAAAAGCATTAAAAAATATATTAAAATGCAAAAGGTACTGTACATATTAAGCATTGCTTTTCATTTCAGGCATATATTTCGAAATTAAATGCAATTTGAATGAAAGTAGGACTAAGGTCAGTATGTCCCTATCGAGTATATTAAACTTAATTACTTGTGCCAGCTAGCTCAGAGGCCACTAGAAACTCCTTGACAAACAAGAAGGGAGTAGTTTCTGGCAGCCGCAAAACATGACAACTTTGTTTCCCTTTCAGAATCAGAACGTGTCCCAGAGTCGTGGAAACAATAGATAACTATTTCACTCAGCTCAATCGTGCATGCTTAGTTTTCATCAAAGTTGCACAGAAAGAACAGACGGGCGTTTCAATAAAGGTTTATTGAACAGTCTTGTTTCTCGTGTAAGTAATATGTGCTGTTACGATCACAAGACAGTATGCAAGATAAATAATGTACAGCGTAAGCAGTAGAAATAAATAATACTGCGCTAGCATGATCTTTAGTAGATATTCATTTACATAAATAACACAGACTAAAAATGCGAGTACTCATACGATGCGTTTCTAAGCTAGTTCTACCCCGATGTACCTAACCTATCCTAGGTGTAGGGAGAGGTATGAAGTAGGTGGAGTATTCCTTACTATGGTATACTAAGAGTATGTTAAGTCTAGTATGCCTAGTATGCCAAGAGTCCCTCTAGGTTTCTAGTCCGCTCCATACCTTAAGAATGAGAGAGGTGGTAATCTCTTGCCATACTCAAACTCCAACACCCCGCAAGGGAAGTCAGATCACTGGAAGCTGGACTCTCTGCGTGCAGGGATGACAGCGTCTTCTCAGTGCGTCAGGCCTGGAAACGGACTCCTCTGAAGTCGAGGTCTCCTCTAGTTTACAAGGGCTAGGGATGGTATATTTATACCTGAGAGGTACCTCAGAATGTTAGCATTGACGTGAATCGGACAGCGGAAGACGTCATGAATGAACCCCTAAGGTAGAACGGTTCATGCATAATAGATGAGTCCTTGAAGAAATCAATAGTCCTGTGCTAGGGAAACTCCCGAAGCCTAAGGGTCTGTTCTTCAAGAACTCGTTGTGACGTTAGGGGGGACGGATGTCGGAGACCATGCCTGTATTTGGAGTGCACGGTTTAATGCCTAAATAAGGACTGGGATTTTATGCCTATATAAGGCAGGACGAATTGTGCCTATATAAGGACATGATACAGGAAAGCCCGTGTATGGACACCCTAAGAGGAATACAACACCCACTCCACTTTTGTGTGTACGATAATACTAAAATGCTAAACATTTAAAATGCTAAACATTAACTGGAGTACCGCATATTAAAAAATATTTCTTAAAAGCATTAAAAAATATATTAAAATGCAAAAGGTACTGTACATATTAAGCATTGCTTTTCATTTCAGGCATATATTTCGAAATTAAATGCAATTTGAATGAAATTAGCAGTAATATTTACATTTGACAGAAAATGATCGATAAGTTGTTCAAGATCAAAGTCTTTTCATGTCATTAATGATTTTTGTAGACAAATAAGATGACAAAATGTCTGAGGAAGTACCGCGAAGTCTGTACTATAAGGCTAGTTCTACTTCAAGCAGATTGAATTGCCATTTAGTTCGAAAAATGGGAAAAAGTTCAATTTGGGAAGAGTTCCAAGTTTTGAAATATGAAGGCCAAATTGTTACTGCATCTCTGGAACACTGTGGGCCGAATCAGTCCGTGTACGGGTCTGGTGTAAACATGAGATCATCTATTTCTGTAGACAAAATATCGTCCACTGAAGTTGGTGTCAGTTGGAACACCTCTGTAGTAGATTAATTGCACAGAGATGTGAAGCATCGCTCTCTGCATAGGATGCCGCAGCAATGTTCGCGTCCGTTGTTACCTGTGTGCCTGTAGATCCATCTCGTACCTCAGCAGCAGCCGGAAGCGACTGTGAGATCTCAATAAATGCCGTCATCCGGATTGGTAGCCTCTGGGGACAACACAGAGCATGGGCCGTTATCGGGTCCAGCAGAGTATCGATATCCGTTGGCGTTGCTGATGGAAATGTCAGACAGGTGTCTAACACGCATTCTTCACCGCATAGCAGGCATCGTAGAACAGGTAAGATGCAATCTTGCCAGATTGGTCTGAATGACAGGAACCACGTGGTATTAAGTTCCCGTAGACGATTCATGCCCAAAAGCTGTACTATTCGCTCACGGCACTTTCGTTCAAGGAGAGCTTTCTCCACTTCGCTCGGAGTGATGTCTGCGAATATGATTTTTTTGGGTACCTTAATACCAACATGTACAATATGAAATGTACTATGTCTCACAGTGCTGAGAAAATTGTGTTCCTGGATGTTGAATTGTTTGTAGAAAATGACAGCATAAACAGTAGAATGTATAGAAAGGAGACAGCCTGCAATTCCGTTTTACATGCAGCCAGTGCCCACCCAAGTATACAGATCAATTCGATACCATATGGGGAATTTTATAGGGCACGTAGAAATTGCAGTAAAGATTTAGACTTTTTGCAATGTTCCATGGATATTGAACGGAGATTTTTGGAGAGGGGCTATGAGGTCAAAGTCATTGATAAAGCAAAAAAGAGAGCCCATGTACTTGCAAGGACTGAGACACTTAAGCCTCGGATTAATAAAACAACTCGAAAAATAGAACCAGTTAGAATGGTTACCAACTATCATCCATGGTCACATAAAGTCTTTAACATCCTAAAACATCACTGGAATCTGCTAACTACTGACTCAGAATTGAACAAGTACATAACGAAGTGCCCTAGTTTGACTTATCGTAAAGGCAAAACAATTCGCAATATGATTAGCCCTAGCTACCCTAACAAGAACAAGGGGAATCTGACTTGGCTACACAAACATAACCTGGGATTCCACAAATGTGGAAATTGCAGTATGTGCAAATTTGCCCTTTCAGGAACACTAGACTTCCAACATAATGGCTCTAGAAAACACTATATTAACCAACATATAGATTGTAATACAAAGTATGTGATCAATATCATAATATGCAAGTGTGCTAAGATCTACGTAGGAAGTACTATTAGGAATCTAAAAGTACGCATCTCTGAACACTTTAGAGCATTGAAAAATATGGATGAGAGATACCCTATAGTGCATCAAGCTTTGGAATGTATAGAGCAACAGAAACAGCTATCATTCAAATTTCACGGCATAGAAACTGTACCTATTGATTGCAGGGGGGGGTAATCGTGAATTGAGACTACGGCAGGCTGAAGCACGCTGGATTCTCAAATTACATGCGGTTGAACAGGGGATTAATATCGATAATGAATTACAATATTTTCTGGGCATTTGAAATCAGTGACTGCCCAGAATATCTGACATATATTCATGTTAAGATTCCCCGCATTTGATGTACAATTTCAGGTTAACTGTAATTATGGATGTTATTGACGTTATGCTATAGAAATGAACTTATGTACCTATTTGGTGTAGGAGATAACCATCCAATTTATGGGCATACTAACAAAACAGAAATGTATAAAGGTGACATTTGACTAGACCTATATGCTGAATCAGTATGTAGTAACTGTCCCCTAATCTTCTTACTGCTGAATTAGATTGTATTTTATTGTTTTATCTGTGTGCTTTCTTCCTGTTCTCTCTCTACTCTTATCAATTGCTTTCGCTATATACCAAAAGCCTTTGGGATTGGATATATCCCTTCCTTAGAGGGGTTCTAGAATTTGAGTCAGTCTACCAAGCTCTTTTCGATGCAATCATGGTGTGATTGACCAATTGGGGTCAGAAGCATTTGAACTATAAGTAGATTTACCCATCGGCTGAATCTCTAATTCTTTTGGATTTTGTTAGGGGAGTGTTATGGTTCGTCTATAATAATATACTAGTTTTTATAAAATTATTTTGAACGAAGTAATATATAGGAACTATTGTGCCCTTCTCTTTATATTATATTTGCCGGGTCCTTTTTGTAATTCGTTATTAGATGTAAGGCTAACACCGAAATCTTGGTAAACTTGTATATAAATTACACGTTCCAATATGGCGTAGGTTGAACTGCTTATGTAGTATTCGAGTTAGTGCGAGTGAACTTGTGGTCCGTCTTTGATCTCTATACTTAGAGGTTATTTAACATATAGTTCTAAGATGGCGCGTGTTCTGAACGCTGATACTCTTACGCGAGGCTCTTCTACCGATGAAGTCGGCTCTAGGTAAGCTGCTGGATATAACGTGCGAGTGTCGTTAATGGGAGGCTATGCTCAGAGCTTTAAGCTACGCTGGTTTATTTAGAAATAGATAAAGGAGAATCTAAATACCTCACCCAAAAGATTAATACGTAGAAGTTATTTTTGGTCTGAGATAGATATATAATTCTACTGCCTAACGCAGTCGTTGGGGCAGTGATTTTAGGTTACATTTTTTTCTATAATTCTCTGTAATTTGTTGTACTCTTCAGATGCGGAGGTAGTGACTCGATCCTTTTGTTTCTCGGAATAACTTCCCGTAATATGTTCAGACTACGATATGCCTTTATAATACCAATACCTTTTATGAAGTCGGGTTCCCCTCAAGAGACCCCATGTCTATTTCATTAGTATTGGATATTATTGTCGTGTACTCCCTAGTTAAGGCCTAGACACCTGTTGAGAGAGTTGCACTTGCTTCTTTTGAATTTCGTTCTTATACCCAATATATAGGATATGTGGCTGACTGCGATGAATTTTAACTTATACTACTGACCGTTGGACTATGGGTGCTATTAGAAGAAAGGACACATTTTAATTTTAGGTATGAATTGTAATTTTTTCTTTATGAGTACATAATTAATCATGCACGTATATGTGATATCTATTATAGTTATTGCTATTCGTTTATAAATGGATATAGTTCAGGATCTTAGGTATGGAATATTATTGTCTTCTATTTTTAGGTGCGCTTATCGAATTATGTATTCAATCGAGAAGACTTAGGAGAGATCTTATGAAGTCTTGGTCTTTTATATAAATCCTTAGTATAGTTGTACCACCAACTAGGAAGCTTAAATTGGACTATATTTTCCTCGTTATTATAGCTGACATTAAGGAATCATGTACCCTTAACTTTATAGGTTTTCAACGACCTTTTCTTGATGCGACCGTCAATTATTTAGTGTTCTCGTAATACTGATCTTTGGTAAGTGTTAGTCATTTTGACTTAGCATGCATTGAGGCGCATGGGTGTTTATTATCATAAGTTGTACTAGTTTTGCTGATTTTTATTTGAGGTATCAGCATGTCTTAATCTTTTCCCTTCTATTTACCTTTCTATTTCGGGAATATATATTCACTTTGGAGGTGATCTTCTTTAAATTTTCCGGCACTTGGTACTATCCATACTCTCAGGGACATTCTGAGTAACAGTTAGTTGCCCTGTTCTGTTGACTTGGAGATATCTCACTTGTAGTATAAAGTACCATGTTCACTGCACTAGTGGTATTTATATTATGGGAGAAGAATGTATATTTTCCCATATGTTTTAAACAGAGTACTGTAATGTAATTAGGTCATTCTTTCTTGTTTTAGCCCTGATGAAGTCCTAGGCGTATAGCCATATGGACGAAACACGTGTTGTCATGGCTTGTGTTTTAAAATTATGTTGCTAAAGAAGATGGATACCAGTGAAAGATATCTTGTCAACTTGGAATAAACAAGAAGAATACACCCAGGACTGATTTTTGGACTTTATTTGCTACTACTACATGCATGCTATCTGCTCGGGCTGCCAATTATTTACTTTGTACTTTAGTGGGCAATTTTGTCTACAATTTGCAACGTGAGGTGGTCGTTGCATGGTGACCTTTGAGCACTAGCACTTAATAGGATACCTTTGGAGCTACCGTTATCACTCCCCTGCGCGGATTTCCCCTACTGCCTGTTTTGTTTTTGGTTTATGATGTCTGCGAATAGGCTGGCCATAGCGTAATAGCAGGAAGAGAAATAGAATTCCGGCAACAAGTGCTAGAATTAATGGTATGCCACCAAACACTGAATGTGCAAAGTTCAGGATGATTCCGAGTATTGCCTGGAAAGGTGCTAACAGACCGGAGCAGATGCTCTTAAATACATGTACAATTCCGGTTGTATCAGACATGTTAAAGATACGTCCTATCATTTCTACGAAATGTATAGGGCAGTTTGTACGTATTAAAGTCTGTATCTCAGCCGAAGTCCTTGCTACTTGTAGATCATAGGTTTCTTTGGCCGAGGTCAAAGGCACTGTTTGCTGTAAAAGCATGGCTTTTATTCTGCTCAAAGTATCAAATCTTATAAAAGAGACGTTCAGCGAAGGCCATAGAGGCGTCTCCCTGACTGTGTCTATTGGGGCAAACAATACTTGCATACAGCAAGTGACCCTGGAGTTGACCGTTACTAGATATGGGATGCCTGGCAACATGCCGCAGCAACTCGGATCATTCAACAAGAGGTAACTCCCATTAGAAAGTTGTCCAAACGTTGGATTAATCACAGCAGCTGGTGTACCCTGCTGATGGCAAGACAAATTTGCCACAGAACCATTACAAGTCCCATGTAAAGAAATGTCCTGACATATAAGTGAACCGCTCAGTGCACTTTTACAGTGTGTACCGCTCAAAAACACTTCACGATCCCCACTCCAACATCTATATGTATACGGTAAATCCCAAGATGTCTTAATGTATTCCTTACCCAACCTTTCATATTTGCCTGCTTGCATTTGTCTGAGGCACTACTGAAACTGAAAAGTAGTCACAGGTAGTGTGATTTTGCCATGAATGAGCCATTCTGTAGCTGGTTTTTCTGCCACTGTGAATGGTAACTTTTCCAGTTTTTCAATGCTCAGCACTGTATACTTTGCTCCTCTTTGTGCCAGTTCGATCTGTTTATCAGTTAGATTGTATTCTGCAAACAGAGACAACGTGTTGATGAAACGCCAAGGCACATAGCCCGCACGCAAAGATTGCAGTGTCCAGCTTAATAACACAATAGAACGTAATTGAGATTGGCCTTCCTGTAACATCGCCAAATCTTGTTCTAGTATGTCGATAGCAGAGGATACAATGCCATCCAATGAATTATATTCTGGAGGACAAAGTTGTTAAGCCATTGTCGACCACAGTGAGTGTTTTCTCTAAATTAATACGATCAAGTTCACGTATTCGTTCTGCGGCCTCCATCTGTGACACCTTCCATGCTTCATTATAAGCAGCATAAATGCCGGCATATATGAAACGTTTTTGACGCGGTTTTCTTGGTCCAAGCAAGAATTCCCTAAGGTCTGCGTCTTCTGTAAGTAAGGATAAGTGTTGTTTCACATCCTGTAGTGTAGATTTCTGCAGCGAATCGAGGCATAATTTTCCTACACTGTATGTTGTTACTACCCCCGGATGCTGTCTTTGGACGTATCTTGGATCTGGCCTATGAATAGTAAATCCCTGAGTTTTATTCAGGAATCTTTCCTGACAGTTGTTCGTGTCTGTGGGCCAGATCAACCATTTTCTCCAATCAGGATTAGATCTGTTGAGCTGTAGTATTTGGTCAACTGTAACCGCTGCCTGTGTTTTGTTATCACTGGCAGGTGTTGGTACAGAAGGTGTTTTCATCTCTTTGATCTTGGCTAGTCCAAGACAAGATGTTTGTTGGACAGTTTCATTCAAAAACATTATTTGGTCAGGGATGATACAGGTTCTAAATAAAGCTTCTATCCCCTGCACTTGCCAATCTTTAGTACCCCAGACAGTTGTTGTGTCTATTGTGTCTTTCCATAAGTCGAAACCCTGTCTAGACAGTTGGGTAATAAATGTTGCAGAGTAAATCTGTTTCGTATTAGTTAACATAATTATCAGTCCTGTTTTGTTTACATTTTTATAGTAAAACGTTTCTGGATCAGATGTATTGTAACCTGAAAAATATGGAAACTTGTTAGCAAATGTTTTCGAACTACCTGTTGGTGGTGTAGGACAATGCTCCCATTGGTTAAACATAAACACATTTCTAGGGTATGCAGATTTATGCAAATAATGATGACCATAGTGGTTATAGCAATACAGCTGTTCATAGTCTGATGAACCCTCTAAATATTCATTTTTAGAAAATGCAGCAGATTTTTCTAGGTCAAACATTATGTCGTTAACAGTCTCAAAGTCCCAATCATCACAATAGGTACTGGACGAAATGAGATCACTTAGTGAAATTTTAAACAAATGTGGAATGTTCAATTGTTCCGTCAGGCCAAAGATATCAAAATCAGTTTTGTCCCACACTATACCATCCTGAATAGGAACGGCTGTGATGTTCACTGTTGACAAGTCTCTTGCTTCACGATGGGAAGATTTATGAGGTTTCAAAAGTACGTTCACATCTTTTCCTTCAGTGTTCACATGGATGTATCTACCACTTATAAGCACGCTCACAGTTGTAACCAAAGCTAGCCAGAGCAGGAAAACAAATATTCCAGATATAATCCAGAGTTCAATCCATGGAGAAACCAAATAAGTCTTTTTCAGAAAGTGAAGAAAGTCTTGTACTTGCTGCTTGAGTTTGAATGATGCTGGCGTCGTTTCAGTTTCACTCGGATCTTCTGAGAACGTATCAAAGTTAATGAAATAGCCAGAAGCAGTTCTGTCAATTGTTGGAATTGCATCAGGATTTGTAGAAATCGCTGGAACCAGTTGATCACTTGCTACATTGGTGTAGACAGGTGTATTTGGACGAACTGTTACTTGATTTTCAAGAGGGATGAATTCCATAGCATTGTTGCTTAGTCCTTCATCTGTTACTGCTGAATTCCCAATTGTTATCAGTCTTTCAGTCTGAACCTCTTGGATAGTAGCGAGAGGAGTGTGTCTGCTACTAGGTTGGAGTCCACGAGGCCTACTACTTAGTATTGGCCACATACTGTGGTTTGATGAGGTCGATGGACACAAATCTTTTCTCCTTTCTTCCAGCAAGGGGCGGCAGAAGTACTGTTCTTGTTCCTTGAACTGCTAGGACAGGTACTGGTTGTCTGTAAGAAGGTCCAAATTCCTTCTTGTCCGCAATTTTTTCTCTGACTAGATCCCCAACTTTTGGAATCCAGACAGGCCTTGCCGGGACCGCCGGCTTTTCCCCAGTGGTGGTTGGCTGCAGGAATACTTTGCTTTGTTTCGATCTTAGTTCATTGAGTTCCTGTAAAACAGCCAAACGATCTTTGATATCAAACGGTTTATTTTCCACCACTGTGCCTACGTGATAGAGATCTGGTACCCACATTCTTGTCCCAAATAGGACCTCATATGGAGTGACCCCCCCTAGAGAACTTCTTGGCAGATTGTTTAATGAGCGTTGGACCCCATAAAGATGTTTGACCCACCCATCACCCGAACCTAATACCCTAGCTGTTATAGACTGCTTTATGTCCCGGTTTTTCCTTTCCACAACCGAATTTCCCTCAGGATGGAATGGAGAGGAGTACCGCAATGCAACGCCCAGACTGGCCATGGCTTCTTTGTAAGCCCAAGAGCTAAACGCAGGGCCCTGGTCAGAATGTAGCGTGCCTATTGCGTACGTGCCGATAAAGACTCGCAAATCTTTTATAACAGTTCGAGCGTCAGCCGAGCGCTGAGGCCATATCCATAGGAACCTTGATTCAGTATTTGTGGGATTGCATTTGTCCAGTAGGATGCAGGCGCGTAGATAGTCTAATGCTGTCTAACAATGGTGTCTGTACTGGGCAGCTGCATTCACAGCATGGTGTCTGGTGGCTTTCTCGCTGTAATTTACAGTCTAAGCAGTTATTGATGAATATGTAAATTTCTGTATTCATTCCAGGCCATCAGTACATCTTTTTTAACGTCAAAATTGTTTTAGAGATCCCTTGATGTGACAGACCCTCCCCCAAATGTGTTTCATAAATCAAAGCTGCTCTACGCTCCATGTTTGGAATTACCCTATCCCCCACACCAGGGATTCGAGCAAAAGGAACGTTGTTCGCATCAATTACATAAGAGTACTTGAGTGGAAACTTTTTGGTAACGCTGCACTGCTGCCCTTGCTTGAAGCATTGACAGCCAACATTATCTCACCGTCTATTTTTGTTTTTGAACGAGTGATCGCAGCTACGGAAGCCGCCTGAACAGCCCCCTCTGCGGCTTCGTCAGCCAATGAATTCCCTGCAACGTGAACGCCATCACGTTGATGACTCAGTGTGTGGATCACGTGAGCCTTTGGTAGTTCGTTTTTCAACTGAACTACTTGTTCCCAAAGCACTTTGTGCTTTATTGTGCCACCTTTCGCATCTTTGAAACCATTTTCAAGCCAGTTTTGTATATATTCATTATACGACTGAACACAGTAAAAGGAATCGCACACTATTAGTATGGGGAATTCTCGATCTGTACTTTCAAGTGCCAGTTTGAATGCTTGTAGCTCAGCTCGCTGAGCTGTACAATCTCCTAGAGACTGGGTTTTTGTGACCATAGGTCTGAAGATGCCATCTCGCATGCGACCTTTAACGATTGCACACGCTGCATTGTAAGCTTGCTTACTCCCTGTTGCAGGTTGTGCGGATCCGTCAGTGTAAATTATGAATTTGTACTGATTGAGAGGCAGAATTTCAGTGGGCAGAGGACATTCTTGTTCATATTGCAGGAACGCTTGTGTTTTTAAATCTGGATCAAAAACGTATTCAACATCTGTTGCAGCAAGAGAATTAACTCACTGTATCCATCTTGGATGTAATGCTTTAGCATTTGGAATGCTTGCTTTTGTGACCGCTTCTAAAGCTGGTACTGGGGTTACGACAATAATGCATTTCCCTTGTGCTAGGGCTCTTTCTTTTGCTACAGCGGTTTGAACTGCTGTCAGAATTTTTTCAGTTGAAGTGAAGCGCATTTCTGCTTGTGTATACAAATGAGATTTGTATGCTATTGGTATTTTTTCACCCTCATTAAATGTTAAGTAGGTGAATCCGCATTGACCCGAAATTATTCGGATCACCAGGTTGCGTTGACTTACGCGTGTTTGTAAGTGATTTGTTGCTAACATGTTAGCTTGGAGTGACCGCAAGATTTCTGTATGTTCTTGTGTCCAATTTTTGATTGAAAAATCAGGTTTGATTAATGCGTAGAGAGGTTTAACCCTTTCTGCGTAATTTAGAATGTATGTTCTTCCAAAATTGAGGAAACCCAGGATGCATTGTAAGTTTTTTAGCGTTTTTGGAGGTTGGAGCAGCTCACACTTCTCTAGGAAGTTATCTGCCAAGCTCTTGCCTTCACTTGAAAGCTCATATCCTAGAAATAGGACATTGAGATGGGCAATTCTGGACTTTTTAAAGTTGAACTTGTAGCCCTCAGAGGCGAAGCCCAATATAATGGTGCTCACCCTGTTCAAGTGTTTTTCCACGTCATCATCTGTCAGATATATGTCATAGACATAGGACAATGCCTCATTGTCATAGATTTGTAGTAACTCCGTTACCCTCGCTGAGAATAACCCCGGGCTGTTCTTGAACCCTTGTGGGAGTCGACAAAATTGACCCCGGGTCCCCATTATTGAGAAAGCTGTTAAGTACCTGCTTTCAGGTGCTATGTTTTGACAAAAGAAACCATTTGAGATGTCTAATGTGGTTTTGTATTTTTTACGCACAATGTTATTCATCAATGCTGTGCTATGTGCATTTTGCACTGCAAATGTTTTAGAACAAGTGTTTAAGTGTCTGTAATCCAAAACTAGACGATATGTGTTGTCTGGTTTGGAGACAGGAAACAAAGGATTGTACATTGAGGAGGTGCATGTTTCAATCACCCCTTGGTATTCAAGTTGATCTAAGATCTCCTTGACCTGTTTTTTAGCTTCTTGCTTTATTGGATTCTGCCTTTGTGCAGTTGGTTCATGTTTCAGATGTATTTTATGGTAAGGGGAGTCCTCATCCCATCCTACATGATTTTTATATAATGCTGGGGCCTGGGCTACTGCCCATTTCCTGGCATATGTATATTTTAGGTGAATTGGAATATGGTTGGAGAAGGCAGGCATAATAATGTCCTCGCCGTGTGGGCACTCCCTGACAAATTGTGGTGGCCAGTCTTTTTCTGCTAGAAGTATGTCATAGCCCCTTAATAGTCTCTCCCAAAAAAGTGCGTTCACCTGTCTGGGTATGTCTCCCTCCGGAGTGTTATTTCATATAACTTTTGTGGAGTACTAACCCTGGTGTCTACAGTCTCAACTGTAATGTACTCATTCAAGTCCACTATCTCCAGAAGTTCCTTCAGGTTCTGGCGAGCTATTGTGTCTTCTGCTGCACTGTCCAGCATTGTCTGAGCCCATTCTCTGTTCTTGAGTTGTGTTCTCAGTATTCTCGGTATGTCTGATCTTCAGACCTGCTACTTTCTTTTTGGAGAATTGAGGTTTTGCTTTATTTTTTGGAGCGTGTTTTTCTTCCTCGGATTTCACGCGTTCTTCTCTATGTTCTGACCGTCCTCTTCTTTCCGAAGTCTGTGACGAGATCTGAAAGGTACGAGAGGAACGTGTATCAGTATCTTGATACCTGTCAGGTTTTCTCAAATTATCCCTATTCCTGAGGTTATACCTCCTTTCAGAGGGCTCCTTTTGAGGAGACCTACCTCGGGATTGAGAATGTTTCTCGTTTGAATTTTGTTTAGTAGTTTCCCAATTCTTTTTAGAAGATGTGGGAGTTTGTTTAATAGAGTCCTTCTCAGGACTTTCAGATAGTTTTGGCTTCACTGGTCTTCCACCCAAACTAGCTCTGCCTAATTCTGCATAAGATTGTTCTATTATTCTGGGTAGCTCAGTTTGATGTTCTGTAACATCGAATTCCCTTAATTTTTGGCGGATTGCCACTGCTGCTGCCTCCCCTTTAATATTAGATAATATTATTGTTGAGACCTGGTCGAAATTTTTCAGTAATTTCATACCTAAATTCAGAGCAGGTTCTGCCCTGTATTCGTTTTGAATTTGTTTCAGGACATCAGGTATTACCGCAATTGATGGAATGCCATGTGTTTTAGTATAGATGGCAGCACAGACTGAGCCCCAAGTGGTGCAGTCTTCCAGTTGTGGTGTGATCCCCATTGGTAAACTGATTGTTAGGATTCTGTGTTTCTCATACGGGCTAGTATTTGGAAATACTGCTTCGATTTGAGTAATTTTTTGAGCTATCCAAAATGGAATTTGCTCACGTTTTGTGGGCATTTTACCCATGATTGCGTATAGAGTCTGGTGTAATTTTTAGTGTATTCCCCTGTTGGGGAGTTTGATTTGGAATGGTTAATGGTTGTTGGACTGTGAAAGTCCGCATGACATATTGAACCAATTGTCTGTAGATTTTTATTAACTCTGTAAGTTGAGTAAGTAGTTCCTCATCTGACATTATATCCAGTTCAGGATGAGGTGTGTAGCCGGCTAGAATCGGCCATGTTGCTCCTGGTCTAACTAGTGGACCGAGCCTGGTAATGTTTCTGTGATGTTTTAGGGCGCCTTTAAACCAGAGCTGATGCTCCTGGTATGTTAATGGAATTTCAATATCCTCGAAAGGAATGTATTCCTCTGGTGGATCATCTTCTTTGTAGAAGTGAAACATGTGTGTTACTGAATTGGATTCAGGAAATATTACCCATGAATAGAATACCTCTGTCTGAAAGGATTTGTGTGCCTCTATCACGAAAACTGCTCTACCGCCTCTTGGTGGTAGGCCATGTTTTATGAGTTTTAGAGTGATGGCTCTTCTTAAGTTTGGATGGATGTCTATAACACCCACCTCGGTTTCATTTAAACCGGTATTGTTAAAAGCTGCTGCTTGGGCTGGATTTGCCGTAGCACCAGTGTCATTGTCGGAGTCAGGCATTTTGTTTTTTGAAAAATGTAGAACAAGTTTCAAGGAAACAAAGATAAGGTGTACAATATTTTGGAACAGTGTATCCTTCAACGTTGAGCAAACCAAACAGCTAATATATAGGGTGCTTCCCTATGTAGCCGTGGCGGATACTTAACCCTGCCCACTCCAGACTTCTTTTGGAGTATATGGGTAGGGGTCTCTGAGAGAAAAAAGCACGGCTGAGTTACTCAGTATCTAGCGTTAAATTACTGCCTTACCAAACCATTGGGCGCCATGTAGTGTAGCTCCTATTTCACTAATAGGCTCTGCGCATTGGAATAATATCCCCTATAGGTTTGACATAGGACTAAGGTCAGTATGTCCCTATCGAGTATATTAAACTTAATTACTTGTGCCAGCTAGCTCAGAGGCCACTAGAAACTCCTTGACAAACAAGAAGGGAGTAGTTTCTGGCAGCCGCAAAACATGACAACTTTGTTTCCCTTTTAGAATCAGAACGTGTCCCAGAGTCGTGGAAACAATAGATAACTATTTCACTCAGCTCAATCGTGCATGCTTAGTTTTCCTCAAAGTTACACAGAAAGAACAGACGGGCGTTTCAATAAAGGTTTATTGAACAGTCTTGTTTCTCGTGTAAGTAATATGTGCTGTTACGATCACAAGACAGTATGCAAGATAAATAATGTACAGCGTAAGCAGTAGAAATAAATAATACTGCGCTAGGATGATCTTTAGTAGATATTCATTTACATAAATAACACAGACTAAAAATGCGAGTACTCATACGATGCGTTTCTAAGCTAGTTCTACCCCGATGTACCTAACCTATCCTAGGTGTAGGGAGAGGTATGAAGTAGGTGGAGTATTCCTTACTATGGTATACTAAGAGTATATTAAGTCTAGTATGCCTAGTATGCCAAGAGTCCCTCTAGGTTTCTAGTCAGCTCCATACCTTAAGAATGAGAGAGGTGGGAATCTCTTGCCATAATCGAACTCCAACACCCCGCAAGGGAAGTCAGATCACTGGAAGCTGGACTCTCTGCATGCAGGGATGACAGCGTCTTCTCAGTGCGTCAGGCCGGGAAACGGGCTCCTCTGAAGTCGAGGTCTCCTCTAGTTTACAAGGGCTAGGGAAGGTAAATTTATACCTGAGAAGTACCTCAGAATGTTAGCATTGACGTGAATCGGACAGCGGAAGACGTCATGAATGAACCCCTAAGGTATAACGGTTCATGCATAATAGATGAGTCCTTGAAGAAATCAAAAGTCCTGTGCTAGGGAAACTCCCGAAGCCTAAGGGTCTGTTCTTCAAGAACTCGTTGTGATGTTAGGGTGGACGGATGTCGGAGACCATGCCTGTATTTGGAGTGCACGGTTTAATGCCTAAATAAGGACTGGGATTTTATGCCTATATAAGGGCAGGACGAATTGTGCCTATATAAGGACATGATACAGGAAAGCCCGTGTATGGACACCCTAAGAGGAATACAACAAAGGACTGGAGGCCTTAGGCACTTCCTTGAAGGCCAAGATGCACTCCTTCATGGCAGCAACTAGTCCCTCAAGAGCAACGTTGTTGATGTGTTGAAGAGCCAGCAAACCCTTGCCATGAATACCATGCAGCTTTAACGGCATTCACTAATGTTTTCTTTGAAAAATGGGACATTCATCTTCACCGTCTTATGTTTATGCATCTGTGCCATCTAACATGACTCCCCAACCTCCTACTTCACCTCAACAACAAGAACAGGAGGCTCGACGTCAGAGGGTGAAGATGTACACTTCCCAAGTTTAAGAATGATAATTTTCTGGTGAAAATTAGTGTGTGTGTTCTGTCCAGATTCTCTATGTGTCTTGTGTTAGACCTATTGCCACCCTATTTTCAAAGCAAACACATGGCAATGATGGACGGAGCGCTGAAACTTTTCAGACACTCACCTCAGTCACAGATCTGGGTTGAATCCATCATTGTTCTTTTAGCTCACTTTGCCACCCCAGTTCAGACCCAGCTATATGCAAATCAGTCTTGACCCTGTGCCTCATGGGAACAGTCCAGCCCAAACTGCCAAACCAGGTCTTCCCTGGACTGGAAACAAGCATCCCGGGACCAGTTTTGGGGTAACACCCCCTATTAGCCAGGCTAGCTTGAATCCAGTGTCAAAGTGAGCAAGGGACCCACCTCTGGGCATACCCTGCCAACTTAGGGTGAACAAAGCAAACACAAGGCGATGATGGACGGAGCACTGAAACTTTTCAGACACTCACCCCCAGTCACAGATCTGGGTTGAATCCATCATCGTTCTTTAGCTCACTTCGCCAACCCAGTTCAGACCCAGCTATATGCAAATCAGTCTTGACCCTGTGCCTCATGGGAACAGTCCAGTACGAACTGCCAAGCCAGGTCTGCCCTGAACTGGAACCAAGCATCCAGGGACCGGTTTCGGGGTAACACCCCTCATCAGCCAGACTAGCTTGATTCCAGTGGCAAAGTGAGCAGACGTGGGTCCTTTGCTCACTTTGCCACTGGATTCGATGGATTTAGGCCCAGATCTCTGTACTCGGATGAATGTATGACATTGTTTTGCATTCTGTCCATCAATTGCTCTTCTTACATTTGTCACCCTGAGTGGGATGGGTATGCCCAGACGTGAGTCCCTGCTCTCCACGCCACTGGAGTGCAGACAGGCTTGCCTTCAGCGTGTCCATGTTGCAGCTGTCATTAAGTAGGTCCTGGGAGAAGAGAGGAGTCCAGGGTGCCATGATGTCATTTCCTGTGTTGATGGGTGATGGGAAATGAAGTCTCCTTGCTTGGTTTCTTTTAAAGATGATTTGGCAGGAAAATCAGTAATGTCATTTCTTGTCCAGATGAATGATGGGAAAATCAGAGATGTCACTTCCTGTGCAGGTGGATAATAGGAGATCAGTGATGTCACTTCCCGTGCTGATGGGTGGTGGGAAATTAAGTCCTCTTGCTTGGCTTCTTCTTTTAAAGACAATTTTTGCAGGAAAAGCAGTAATGTCATTTCCTGTCCAGTTGCACAATAGGAAATTAAGCATTTACTTTTCAGTGCCGCTGTAGTGACTGCTCCATGGCTACTTTTAGAGGTGTTTTTTCCCCTCCATGAGGTGTGACAGTGCCGGTTGACATAGAAGGCTTTGGTGTGCTAAGTGGGTGGGCCCATGTGCCTTTTGCCTTCTCCTTATCAGAAAATCTTCCCATTCTTCGGAATGCCCTTGACACCTTCCTGATTTTTTCAAAAGACAATTTGTGTACCACAAATTGCTATCTATCTTTGACATTCTTAATGACTACACACAAAGAACATAAAAATCAATTATGTATTGGTCATACAATAGGAAGCTTGAGCTCAGTACTACTATTCATTGTGGTATGCCAACACGTGCATTCTCTGCTAAACAATGTCATGAGCACTTAAACACTTAGTGGTCATAGCACATTAGATCTAATTTGAAAGGACAGGAAACTTAGCATCTTGCTGGACTCGGTTAAGGTGACCCATATGGCTATACCATTAATGATAATCCTCTACACATATATCTGTTTTTAAATATTGCACATGAAATGCAGTGTTCATGTGTGTGGTCTATGGCCACGCAGGTCACATACCATTCTTGATGGTCAATCAGCATTTGCTGCATCCACAGCCATTCTCATTTATTTAGTGGACCACCCATCAATTCACCAAACGATGTGTACTTCATTGCTAGATAATTGTGTGTGTTTGTCTGTACAAGGAAATGGCATCAACGGTCTTATGTACAAAGAATGTGATCTATGCAGATCATGAAGTCAAGTTGCTTTTGTGCATTGTATCACAGAAAGATACCAGAAAATATAACTAATTAAACATATATGCACTTTTTTCTCCCTCTCCTTGCACACACTTACTGTATGCAGCCTTCCACCAACGTGAGCACCCTTGATCCATGGTGCAATGTGCCTGCATCACAGAGATGATTATTTTGGGGGAAGGCATTTTCCAATGTCTGTGTGTTGCGTAATGCAGCACACATACCAAGAGGAAGTTATCATGAGATTGTAACATAATTCACCCTGTTAAGGCTCATCTGGGATGGTGTAGGATTTTGACATATTCGTAGGTTAAATAGTCTTATTACATCTGCCAATGTGGCAAATAACATTGGTGGATGACTGGAGACAACAACGCTCCACCCATATAATCCCTTCCCAATGCAGTGAAACTAAAGGCAGCAACTTGCGCTGCCTTGCATTACTCCAGATTCACTATCCAGTGTAGAGCTACACAAGGTGCCTCTGCGTTTTGCAGTAATGTTGACTTAAGTGCTTGTGTTGCTTTGTGTCGCCTTGCATCACGCAGCACAACGCAAGGCCTTCCTATTTGTGGGCCACAATTGCTCACCATTAACATCTGTTCTACCTTACATACACCTAGAAAAGTTATAAACAACATAGGTGTATGTGTGTAAATGGACATGCATCCAACCATGCTATTTGAGCCTAATCATGATGTAACAAGGGTAGTATATCTTAAATGTTGGCACTTTTGTACATCTGCCTAACAGAGGCTTTACAAGGATACATTTTTAAAAACATTCTTATATTTTCTTATTTCTACATGTGGTACATTCTGCAGCACATGTTGCAAGAGGGACATGCATCTAAGGATAGTTTTTATGTAGTAAGGTGCCCAATACTGCTAAAAAATAATCCTGTGTGTAGCGCAGGCACAGTTGGACCATGGTAGAGAGAGCCTGGGTTGGGAGTAGGCTGCACTGATTGCAGCAGTGTAGTTAGAGGCCAGGAATGCCACATATCTTTTCCAATATAGTGCACTCCTACAATCGCCCTGTGACGCAACACAGTGTAGCAAGTTGACTTATTGCATTGCATTGTGTGACTCTCTACACATATGGACCTTCCTGTTGATCCTAGTTAAGAATCGAGCCAGTAAATGATGTATTAAGAATCATCTAGTAGTGTATTACTGACACATACCTTCAGCATTAGGGTCAGAGAAACTGGGAATCTTTGCCTCATCATAAAGCTGGTGTCCACATGAAAGATATGATACGCACAATATGTTAGATCTAGTCAGATGAGATATTTATCACAGTAGCTATGATCAACTTAAAGAACTATGTGTTTCATTGGTTACATGTCAATATGTAACTCACATTTCACAGCTATATAACTTATATCTGGTACATATCTTGTGGAAGATTTAGAAATCTTTCATGCAACGCAACACAGCAAGACAACGAGGTTTGCTGCACTGCATGTATAGAAAGTGCAGGAATTCCATATGTATAGTGCTTAATTTTAGCCGGTGGTTTCCGGTGCTTAGCACCGTCACTTAATCATCAACACTAGTGCTTTTCATGAGCACCAGTTAGGGACACATTCATTTACAGGGAGATTAAGGGATTTGCCCAGAATCACAGTATGTTGAGCCGATGCCAAGACTCGCACCTGGTTCCCCAGGTCCGAAGTTGGCAATTCTGACCATTATGGCACATCCTCTCCCCACTTTTATGGTTACTACTTCATTCAGTTTTAGGCGCCGCTATCAGGAGAAATGGGCGGGTGCAAGCTGCCTCCTGATGAGAGCCCCGGGAATTATTATTTTTACAAATTGACCACAGTGTGTATGTGTGTGTGTGTGTGTGTGTGTGTGTGTGTATGTATATATATATATATATATATATATATATATATATATATATATATATATATATATATATATATATATATATATATATATATATATATATATAAATGTTAGTACAAAGTGACGCAGCACTCCGGAGTTTAAAGTTTCAAAAATGTAATCCAGCAACACTCCACCAACGTGTTTCAGCCTTACCACGGCCTTGATCACGGTTAGTGAGTCCTTTCTCTATTGCACTATATATACCCACTCTGCCTTAATGTGGCATTGTGGGAATTGTAGTGCTTTCAATACAACTTTATTAACACTCTTTACAAAAAGAATTTTTTTCTGTTGTCATTTCTCTGGCATTTCGTACAATCAACGTGTCATTGTTTCGTACATTATATATAACATTTGTGCAGCAGTTGTTATTAATGCATAGTGGGATAATCCCACCATTAATCAAAAGGTCTTGTCACCCTAGCAATTCATGCAAAGCATGCAAAATTGGCAAAAATATAGGAACAGTAACCGAATATAATGGAAACATCATCAAAATCAATCAGAAGATCACTTGCACGACTCAATATGTCATCTATATCATTGAATGTAATTGTGGATTGAGGTACATTGGGAGCACAATCTGCATGCTAAAAACGCATTCTTGAACATATAAGAGCTGTCAAAAATAAGGATATGACGTACACCACTGCCAAACACATGGCACAATGCCAAAATGGAGATTGGAAATCAATGTGCTACTTTGGGATTGATACAATACCACCTGATGAACGCAGAGGCGATAGTATTAAAAAACTGCGTCAATTGGAATCCAGATACATCATCAGGCTCAGAACAAAGACACCGAAAGGGATCAATAATGATGAGGAACTTTTTGTACATCTGGAATAGTTCAAGAACAATGAACACAAGTAGCAAAATTGTTTACAAACATATAAATTGAGCACTATACCATGACACTGTGACTAGTCATTAGGCGCTTAACAGCGATTTCATTTCACTGGGTACTATACCAGAACGAAAAAATAATATCGCTAGGGTGACAAAACCTTTTGATTAATGGTGGGATTATCCCACTATGCATTAATAACAACTGCTGCACAAATGCTATATATAATGTACGAAACAATAACACGTTGATTGTACTAAATGCCAGAGAAATGACAACAGAAAAAAATTCCTTTTGTAAATAGTGTTAATAAAGTTGTATTGAAAGCACTACAATTCCCACAATGCCACACTAAGGCAGAGTGGGTATATATAGTGCAATAGAGAAAGGACTCACTAACCGTGATCAAGGCCGTGGTAAGGCTGAAACGCGTTGGTGGAGTGTTGCTGGATTACATTTTTGAAACTTTAAACTCCGGAGTGCTGCGTCCTTTGTACAAAATTGAATTCAGGGCCAGGATCCGGCCCCTTCGTGTGGCACCCTCTGCTGAGCGCACCGATCGACCCAGGGTCACATTGTAGGAAAATAATTAGTGTTCGGTGGCGCCCGAGTCAACGCAAAGGAAACTACATGCAAAACGAGGAAATCATCTCCAAAGTGGAACGCCGGCGAACGGAGTCGGAGGATGTCGTCTAAACGGGAGCCTCCCGTGAGGTGAGTGGCATTCGTCGTGAAAGTATACGTTTACTTGAAGTGGCTAAAGGTCGGCTTTAGGATAAATCAAGTCAGGCACGTAAACAATACGGCTGACATCCTGAACTGACCGGGCGGGAGTTTAACAGAGCTGAAGTAATTCCAAGTGCAACACCCAGTGAGTAATCTGTTGTCAGGTAAGGAGATGGAGGCGTGTGCAGCAAAGAGAGCGTCCAAGGCAGCTACAATGTTTCAGCCTGGGATAGAAACAGAGGATATTGGTACAACTGCCGCGAACAGACAGAGCAGTACAGAACTGTCACTTAAACAACAGTTCAACCAAATGGAAAAATTGTACAAAAAGGAAATCAATAAAAGTTGGGAGGTAATAGCATTGGAAAAGTATATTGATGTAAAAAGGATCCCAAGAGGATTACGTATCTTTACTATGCCTACACACCCTGACACCAAATTGGAACTTTTGGAAGAGTGGGCTGAGAATAATCTACAGTGCTCATTGAACATGATGTGGATACTTATAAAGCACGCAAAGATTGAAGTTACGGAGCTAACCAACAAGCTATAGGAAATAGTAGAAACAATAAACACTCAAGCAAACAAGGAGGAAATTTCCAAATTAAGGAAAGAAATGGAATCAAGACTAGAAAAATACAAGACTGAGATACAGGAGCGCAAACAAAGGAAATTTAAAAGAGACGAACAGGATTATAAGTATGGCAGAATCCTAACATTTGTAAAACGTTTTGAGACACTGATAAGAAACTATTCTGCTAAAATCCCACGCGCAATGGTTGAAACTACCAGTGAATCTGACATTAGCAAAAGTGAAAGAGCAAGTGTAACGAATGTACCAGTAAAAGTCACTTTTTTAGAGGAGATGCGGTTGATGCATATGTATCAAACACTGATAAGAGGCAGAGGACGCGGAAGGAACACAAACCGAGGCCGAGGAAAAGAAGGGAGCACCTCGCAAGCACAAGAAAAACCAGACGTGCTAAGCGCAAGAAAACAATATCTACTGCGCAATCGAAAATAGAAAACTCTAACCTTATCGTAAACCTGTCAAAATACATACTTACAAAAGAAGAAATGGCTTTGCTTAATAAAGGACTGTCGTTTTGCCCTGAAAATCATTATAATTATACTCAAGTCAGGATCGATTTTTACAAATACATACGTAAACTGAAATTGGCCAAATTACATGCCAATAAAATCAATAAAGGCAAAACGGAGGAAATAAATCAACCTAATCAAAGACCAAATCCCAGATTTGAAAAATATGTTTGATCTTATGTTCAATCTAAGTGATGATGAGGTGACAGAAGAACAAGTACTGGAACATCTATCTATTGAGACTGATAAACGGTTGGAAAGTGGGTTAAAAAGAAAATCGAAATATTGTCCAATCTTATCTCTAGGGAACAAAATTGATGTATTTGCGGAGGCTATAATTGGGGAACTGGATAAAATACCGAAAAAAAGAAATCAAAAACAGAGAAAATTTGAGTCAAAAAGAAAGAGAAGCCATCAAAAAACTAGCGGAAAATGAAACGATTATAATAAAACCCGCTGACAAGGGGGGCAATATTGTGCTTATGGATAAGGAAGACTACATGAAGGAAGCCCTCAGGCAGCTAAATGACACCACCAACTACTGTAGGATCCAAACAAATCCAATCAATAAGATGACATTGGATCTAAATAAAAAGTTACAGGAATGGCACATGGCGAACCTCATCTGCGATGAAGAATGCACATTTTTAATGAAGGATTTCCCGGTAATTTCCACAATATACTTTTTACCCAAGATCCATAAAACACTCCATCACCGGCCAGGAAGACCAATCGTCTCCTCATGTGACTCACTCTATGAAAATCTGTCTGAATATGTGGATCAGTTTCTTGCACCAACAGCCCAAGGCCTCAGTTCCTATATCAGGGATACAGGAGATTTCCTGAGGATACTGACGGGCATCAGCTGGAATAATCAATATTTGTTGGTAACCATTGACATAGTCTCACTCTACACGTCTATAAAACACGAAATCGGATTGCGGGCTTGCAACTACTTCCTAAAACAAAGAAGGATAACTGAACTGAAACACACATCTATGCTACTTTCAATGATTGAAATGTGTCTAACTAACAATGTTTTCATTTTCAACAAGGAGTTGTTTAAACAAAAGTGCGGAACTGCCATGGGCATTTCTTTCTCCCCAAACTACGCTAACATCACTGGGCAGGTGGGAGAAAACAATAGCTTGGAGCACAAAACATCAAAATGAGCTAGATAAAATAATTTTATGGGTCCGTTATATTGACAATCTCTTTTTAATTTGGAATGGCACTGAACAAGAGTTCAACAAAGACTTTTACAACTAAACTAAATCACTTTTTAGACACTCTAATATACATTGAGAATGAACAAATACCCTCCACTGTCTTTAGAAAAGAGACTGCTACAAAAAGCATTTTAAATGGGACAAGTTTTCATCCCAAACCTTTAATAAAAAGCATTCCTTATTGAGAGTTTGTGCGAATGAAACGGAATTGTTCCAAACCACAAGATGCTGAAGAAAAAAATCTTGGAAACAATGAACAGACTAAAAAAGAGAGGATACAGAGAGACCGATTTGAAGAAATGCAAAAAGAGAATTGATAACAAATTGAGAGAGGAAACCTTGATCCCAAAAAGAATGTAAAACAATCAGATCAACAGGAGGCACCCAGATTTGTGACAACTTACAGTAAAGAAAGTGGGAAAATCATCAATAAAAGCCTCCTCTTACCTCCAGGAAATCCCACACAGTGGGATTGCTGAAAGGTCATCAGAGGCCCGCCCCCTTTCTCCACCACTCTGCAAACCTGACTCCTGGTGCACTACTAGTTGGGTATCAAGTCACCTTGTATGTTGAGGGCCCTTGGGGTCCAACTACCCCTCCTGTTACCTCCAGTAAGTCCAACACGGGCATTGCTGAGAGGTCATTGGAGACCCTGTCCTCTTTCTCCACCAGTATACAAATGCACCTCCTGGTGCACTACTGGTTGGGTAATGAAGTTCCCTTGGATGTTGAGGGTCCTTGGGGGCCAACAACCCTCCAGATACATCCAGTAAGTCCCACACAGAGGAATTGCTGAGAGCTGGTCGGAGTCCCAGTCCCCTTTCCCCACCACTCGCAAATGCACCTCCTGGCGCACTACTGGTTGGGGAATGAAGTCCCCTTGGCTGCTGAAGGTCCTAGGGGGGTCAACAACCCCTTCTGTTATCTCCAGTAAGTCCTACACAGTGGGATTGCTGAGAGCTAGTCAGAGGCCCCGCCCCCTGTCTCCACCACTCTGCAAGCATGCCTCCTGGTGCGCTACTGGTTGGGGGATTGTGTCCCCTTGGATCCTGAGGGTCCTTGGGGGCCAACAACCCCTCCTGGTATCTCCAATAGGTCCCACGGGATTGCTGCGAGCTGGTCAGAGGTCCTGTCCTCTTTCTCCACCACTCTGCAAATGCACTTACTAGTTAAAAAAAACATGGAAACTCACGTATAAAAAACAATGGTTACAGGGACGTTATAGTCAGGAAATAATTTTTTTTTTTAAACGTAGAAAAACATTTAAAAAAACAAATTTAACAGGGAGGTTATAGTTAGGCTCAGATTTCTCTCATACAAAACCATAGAAATTGAGCAGTTATAGTTAGCTGAGCTAACTATAACTTATGTCCCACAATGCACTGCTTATGACCTCACAGATTACATCACTCATGACATGGTTAGTGACATCACTGATGACATCTCAAATGACATCTCTGATGACATCATCCATAGAAGCACTTACACACCCACTCACACCTCTATACAACCTCTCATACACCCACTAACTCACCCATACAGCCTCTTAACACAGCCACTCACTCACCCCAACAAGCACTCACACATCCACTCACCCATACATCCATTCACACACTTACTCTACAATACAACCACTCACACACCAACTCACTTAACCGAACACTCACTTAAACAGCCACTCACTCACCCATACAGCCACTTACACACCCAGTCACTCACCCATACATCCACTCACTCACCCATACAGCCACTGACACACGCACTCACTCACAGGACACACAGGAGCAGCCAACAAACAAAACTTATGACAAACTTCACCAATCCATCACACCAGACAATCCATAAGACTCTGCCAACCTCCATCAAGCACCAACCGCAAACAGAAAGATAAACAATCTTTCACACTCTTCCTGGTATGCAGTCACACTTGTTGCTTCATTTCTTAGGTGTTTCCACCCAATGTGTGTGGTGTTGCATTGTTTTTACCACACAAGAGTCATGCAAGACATGTTTGCACTATGCACTGTACTATTTTACCATGCAAGGGCCACGCATGCCATGTTTGTGCTACACAGCATCCTATTTTACTATGCAAGGGCCACTTATGACTTGTTTGCACTAAGCAGGGTCCTATTTTACCATACAAGGGGCATCCAAGAGATGTTTGAGCTCTGCACCATTTGGTCAAGCTACTTTTAACGCAACACAGGGCAGCATGCACACTTTGGTCAACATTTAAGCAGAAGTGACGCTAAATGCAAGCAATGCATCTTGAAGCACTGAGTTGGGTGATAAGGACACAGCAGAAATACTGCATATTTACAAAGAAATGCTACATTTCTGCTTCCTCATAGTGGTGTTGCAATATGTGTTGCGTAGTACAAACACAGGGAACCTTGCACAATAGTGCTAAGGTGGCTGCATTAGATACAGGTTTGGTGGCTAGCAAGAAGCCACACCTTCTGACCCAACATTAATTCCATTAAGTGAGTTTCCTTTTTCTATGTGTGGTGCCTTATGCTGCATATTTGGAAAGAGAACATAAAGCTAATACTAACATTTCTCTAAATGCTACACAACACTTGTGAAGGTGTAGCATTTGTGCGCAGTCCCACATTTACAAGTAGAGCCAGGAATATGTCAAAACCATGTGCATGTGTGGTTACATCCATGCTTCACCATTGCACAACTAAACATTTGTAATGTAATGTGACTCAGCACAAGCAGATGGCTTGTTAAATTTATGTACAAAGCGACGCAATGCAATGCAGGCCTTTAAATTAGATTTAATATGTCCCACAGAGCCTCCCTATGTTGCTCTGCCTAGCATGTCTAGATTCATGCAAGGCTGGGCAAGTCACTGCTTTGCCATACTCTGCGCTGGGAAGGCATTACATGGGCGGATCATGGGTATTCCAACATACCCACCCATGGTATTTGGTGCATTCACAGATTTACTTACACAAGTAAACCCGGAAATGGGTCCAAATTGTTTAATATTGAGAAAGTCGATGTCAATTTGAGTAGCGATGCATTCATGAATAAAAGCAAAATCACATCTCTCTTGACGTATTTGCCCGTTGTGAACTCCACATCAAACTCGACACAGAAATGCGTATTCAGTCAGGCGCTGAGACCCAGGCCAGAGGTCACTGATTGAAAGGTCACAGGTGTGGTGGTACCTGGTGCAGAGCAGGAATATCGCCGCAAAAATATTGAGAGACATAAATATCGCCGCAAAAATATAGTTGACAAGAATATCGACTGACAGGTAAGTAATATCGATTACAAAAATATCGACGTCTTAAATATCGTCTACAAAAATATAGTTGACAAAAATATCGAATTATTAATAAGGTTATGTATTTTAGTGTTTTTAATGAGAATTTTGTCATTTTATTATGTTTTAAAATTTTACTAGTTATTAATTTATTTTAAGTTTAATTTTGTGTTTTTAGTTCTGTAGCGGGTTGTGGGTTTATAGGGGATTAGGGTGGGAAGTAATTTAATTATATAAAATGTATTGAATAATTAATATGTACAATTGTGAATTTATAGAGTTAAATGTGTTAATTGGTTAATTAATAATTGTTTGATAATTAGTTGTTAATTCATTTCAATTAATCAATTAATAATTAATTATGTTAATTGTTTAATTAATTTTAGGTGTGTGTTGTGGTGTTTATATGTGTAAATGGTGTGAAGGGTGGTAAGTAATTAATTTTTTATTGATTAATTATTAAATATTTTTAAATTAATTTCCATTAATTAATTAGTAATTAGTAATTGTAATTGTGTAATTAATTTTAGGTGTGTGCTGTGGATATTATAGTGTTAATGTGTAATTAATGATTTTTTATTATATTTGTTAATAATAATATATTTAAATTTAAATATTAATTATGTTAATATTGGAAATTAAATTTAATAAACATGTTGTTTTTGTTTTTTATTGTTGTGGGATCCAGCACTTTCCCTACTGTTGCACTCACTGGAGTGGGAATAGTAATTTTTACCCCTCCGCTATCCAACGCTTTCCCTACTGTTGCACTAACTGGAGTGGGAAATATGAATTTTTACCCCTCCGCAATCCAGCGCTTTCCCTACTGTTGCACTCACTGGAGTCGGACTAGTAATTTTTACCCCTCTGCTATCCAGCGCTTTCCCTACTGTTCCACTCACTGGAGTGGGAATAGTAATTTTTACCCCTCCGCTATCCAGCGCTTTCCCTACTGTTTCACTCACTGGAGTGGGAATAGTAATTTTTACCCCTCCGCTATCCAACGCTTTCCCTACTGTTGCACTCACTGGAGTGGGAAATATGAATTTTTACCCCTCCGCAATCCAGCGCTTTCCCTACTGTTGCACTCACTGGAGTCGGACTAGTAATTTTTACCCCTCTGCTATCCAGCGTTTTCCCTACTGTTCCACTCACTGGAGTGGGAATAGTAATTTTTACCCCTCCGCTATTGAACGCTTTCCCTACTGTTGCACTCACTGGAGTGGGAATAGTAATTTTTACCCCTCCGCTATCCGGCGCTTTCCCTAACGTTGCACTGACTGGAATGGGAATAGTAATTTTTACCCCTCGCTATCCAACGTTTTCACTACTATTGTGTTTATTTTGTTATTAAATGTATGTTTTATTCTTTTTTAATAGTTTAATGTATTAATTAAATGTAGAATATTTTATTTTAAATTATTTATATATGTGTATATTTTATTTTTATATAATTTAAAAAGTTTATAAATTAAATAAAGATAATAGTTAATAAAATGTATTTAAGTAAATATATGTATATGTACACATTTTTTTGTTTATATTTATTAAATTAAGTTTGTTATAATTAGTTAAAATATATTAACATTTAATTTATTTTGTTAATAATATTAATATTATTTAATTAATTTTATTTAAGTTATGTGATTTTTTAAAGTCGATATTTTTTACTTCTATATTTTTTACATCGATATTTTTGTGTCGATATTATTGTACTTACCTGTTTGAGTATAGGGAGTCGATATTTTTGTAATCGATATTTTTACATCGATATTTCTTTCATCAATATTTTTTACATCGATATTTTAACATGGATCCGTGGTACCTAGCCGGCAGACAAATGCATGAACAGGAAATCCCAGATCAATCCCACAGATGGGTGCGGTGACACAATGGTCTAGGGAGATTGGCCCCAATAAAGCACATATGGCTGCAAGGGTACGCGCGCTTGAAGTGAGGAACACATAGCCAATCAGGACACAGCGCACACAGTACACGCAGTGATCACATGCTCCCGTGCCGGACATCTGGACATGTTACCCACTGGCCACATTGTGTTCCCGCAAGGTCAAGGACGGCCCACCTGGAGTCCTAAATGAATACATTAATTTATGGCTCCAAAGACAGCAGTTCACATTACCTTACCAAAAAAGGACTGATACATGGCTGGTCGATTATAAGTTGAGACAATCCTCAGACCCTATGCCTGTAACTGTTCACTTGGCTGCATTGTTTAATTAAAGAAACTGTTCCTGTTTTGCCAAATGCCTCTTGTCTCTTGTTTTTTCAATATATTTCATGTTCAAGCAACATTTTGGCAAGCCTCCATCGGAGCTGATTGGTACCTCGAACCCGAAAGCAACTAAAGGAAGGGGACCCCACCCGGAAGAATTCACATTTGTTCAACAAAGAAGGTGAGCAGCCACCACAATTGATTGGAAGTTCTGCTGAATCCACGGGGCAGAGGTCCACCCTGAAGCAGCCATCACAGAGGATAAGAGACTACATCAGAACCTTAATAAAGCATGTAACGTGTGGCAAACTAGGCAGAAGTGTAAAAAGATAGGTTATCGTGCCACGGAAAGAAATCTCGCATATTACCTGTTTTATATGTCTTAGCTGAGTAGTCATAAGGCAACCTTGGATGCGATCCCGCGCTAGTCACCTTTTTTGGATGGTAAGCATGCTAGGAAAGGTGAATATCTACTTATTTCTACAGCCCTTTATGGCTACCAGATTGGCAGACTATCAGGCTCACTTAGTCCCATGTATCGCGCAGAGCTTCCCCTGGTCACAGGATAGCATGCACCAAGAGCGGGCAAAGGAATTTTTGACTAAGTCATCATTTTTTCTCTGTCAGGTTTTATTGTCCGGTTTTATTGTTGAGATTGATGTAAGATGTATGTGATGTTGTGGTGCTGTTAATTACTTCAAACTGTGTTTTGTCTTAAGTATTGTATTTTTGTTGATTATCCAATGTTTCATATGAGGGTGCTATTTCTCACAAACTGTATTTGATGCAAAGAGTCAATATCGTTCAGATACTGTTTTTATTGCCAATTGTAGTTATCCTATTTTACAAGCCTTCATATGGACTGTTATTTGTGTTTATAAAATGTTTATATTGAATTGTTGATGCATCCATAGATAGTGCTGAGCTCGTAGTAAAGTAGTTCTAAGCAGTAATAACCATGTGTAGTTTCCCTACGAGTAAATCAAAACCAAATATTCCCTAAAACAAAGAAGCTAAAGTGTATCTTGTCTTCTAAACTACCAACCTTATCATGGAGTCACCATTACAACACATGCAAACCTGGTTCCCCAAACAGGCTAAAAAATGTAATAAGTTTTGCCAGGAATGGGACCCCGCTGCCCATGGCAGTACTGACAACTTGGCAGGAACAAGACCTATGAGCAGTGCCACCACAACTATGGGCAGAGGGGCTGTAGGACATAGGCCTCATCAATACAGCTGAACCTGTAAGGAAATACGTTGTGGGAATGAGCCTTCCTACCCCAGATACGCTAATACCTGATCTCCAAGGAAGCTGATGAGGCTGTAGCACTCACAATCCAGGCACTAAACGATCAGGGGGTCCTCCACGTGGGAGTATCTCCCTGCAATACGCCAATATTCCTGGTCAAAAAGTGTAAGGGGGAAACCTGCCACCTGGTATAGAAACTACTCCCCCCTAATTGACATCATGGTCCCAGAATTTCCTGTAGTGCCAGACCCCTCCATCATCTTAACTAATATACCCGCGGACACCAGCCACTTTTCCATGATCTACATCAAGAACACATTCTTTAGCATACTGCTGCACCCCTGGCAGTCAGTACCTTACGATGTTCACATTGCAAGGGGTCAAGTTGCTGTGCCGGAGACTACCACAAGGATTTTGTGAGTCCCCCGGTATCTTCAATCGAATATTGAGGAAGGATCTCGCTAACTCCCAATCAAACAGCACCCTGATATGGTACTCAGACAACATTTTGATATGAAGCCCATCTGAAGATCTATGTCTTCAAGACACGATAGTTCTCCTCACTGAACTTGCCGAACGAGGGTACAAAGTAGAGAAGGGGAAGATGCAGTGTGTGCAACAGAAGGTTAACTATGTGGGCCAACTGATCTCAGTGGCCGGTCGACGGGAAATACCGGAATGTGCAAACTCCATCAGCTCTATGCCCCCAATGCAAATGTAAAGGGGTATGCAAAAGTTTTCAGGATTGTGTAATTACATCTGGCAACGGGTCTTGACTATAGCACACTCACCGCCCCCCTTCTTGAGGCCATGAAAAAGACGAAAGCCGGCAAAGAGAAACTGAAGTGGATGCCCAGGATGCACGATGCCTTCTGCAAACTCAAAACAGAGATAACCCTCTCCCCTGTGTTAGGAACACCTGATTATATGAAGGAATTCTTCATATTCAGCGACCGAGACATGTCAGCAGTTCTGACACAGAAGTATCCCCAGGGGCACAAAATCCTTGTGTACTACAGCAGGCACTTAGACTCGGTTATGAAGGGTCATTTCCCATGCAAGCAAACACTGGCAGTGGCAGCCTTTGCCGCCGATAACAGCACCTCCATTGTAATGGGGGGCACCGCTGATACAATAAGCAGAACATTCATGGTTTGCGGTCATACAAAAGAGTAAGAGCACGCTGACTATGCAACAGGTCTCAGGTTAGGAACAATGCTCTCCAGACTATCATTAAAAATGGTACGTGTCATCTAGTAAACCCGGCCACCTTCCTAGCTCAGAAGGTTCAGAAGGGGGAGGAGGTCCATGATTGTGCAATGTACACACCGATGCGGTCAGTCAGACAGAAGAAGACCACATCCTAGACAGTGAGGCACTGTATATTGATGGTTCATCCATGATAGACCAAGAAACAGTGGTAAGACACATGAGGGCAGCAGCTGTAATGGCTCGTAGCCACGCACCCTCAGAAATGCTGCAAGTCACTGCACAGCTAACTCTCCTCCCCCACCTTTCAGCACAGGCGGCAGAGCTGACTGCACTAATTGAAGCACTCATCTAAAGCACAGGGAAAATGGTAACGATTTACATAGACTCAGCCTATGTCACCACCATAGTGCACTTTAGTATAGGAAGGTGGAAAAGGTGAGGGTTCTTAAAATCAGACAGTACTCCCGTCATACAAAGGGACCTCCTTAATTCGATGCATTGGCTCTCCCTAAACACATGGCCGCGGTGATGTGCACTGCTCATATCGGGGGTAGTAACTTTGTATCCCACGGGAATGCATTAGCTGACCAGTTTGATAAGCGGGCAGCTTATGAAGCGGTTGGGGAGACATGCGTGCTTCCCGTGCAACAGGCATAAGAGACTAAATCCCCTCGGGACAAGCCTTACCCAGAAAAAGCAGGGCAGTATCGGAGGGAATTGCAGGAAACAGCGTTGCCTGATGAGAAAGAGCCATGGGAAGCCAGAGGCTGCACATAGACCACACACAACCTCATACACCAACAAACACACATGGGAAAACCAGTCATTCCACAGAGCCTAGTCAACTTAGCATTTCCCCAATTACACCTACCATTACAAACAAACATGATAGCAGAACTTCAGAGCAACTATTTTATCCCCAACCTTACAGAAACACCAATAGTGTATTTTAAAGATTGCAACATTTGTCAGTTATATTCACCCAAACCTACACTCAAACTCATATCATCAGCAATCCCAGGACAAACTTGGGCACTCCGCGCAGGAACGTGGAAATCCTGAATTCTGGCGTGAAGCTGAGTATTTTTTCCATTTGCGTGCTCGAGTTTTCATTGGCTCTCAACCGTGAGCCCCAAGGCTCTCTGGCCACTTGCGAGGTTTGCGAGAGACTTCTCACAACACTAGTGAGCTCCAGCGAGACTTCGCGCTCACTCTCACAGCCGTGATGACACCAGTCTAGCATCCTTAGTGTTGATCGCAAACGGAGCGATTGAGCAGCTTTTCTGCTCGAGAATGCAGATGAGAGGCCTTTGGAGTGGATTTTCTTCTCAAACTGCCCATTGGAGTTGTTTTTTGTGCGAGAAGCCATTTTTTAAAACTTTTTTTTCAAACCAGAACTAAGTGCCCCAGTGCTTTGTCCCTCTCTTGGTCACTTTTCTTTGGGATTTGGAGCTGGAAGGATCACTCTGCTTGTCTGCTGCATATATATACCATTGGATTTAAGGACTTTGTTTTTGAGATATCACAAGTAAGTTGAAAAACTGGTGGGTCTTGTTTGTTTGATTGGGAGCATGCACCTGGATTTATTTGTACCTTTTATTCGATTTTTACATTTATTGTAGTGGTTGGCCTGCAGTTTTAGTAGGGGCCTAGTTATTTTTTTGCATTTAATTTTTCTTCTTTTGTGAAGGAAAAATGTTGCTCAATTTACTACATTTTCTCTCCATTTTTTAATAAATTTGCAATATTGATTTAATTCACTTTGTGGCCTAGTCTGCCAATGGGCCTTCCAGCCAGTAGGCCCTGTAATATTCGTGGGTGCATGAAACAACTGTTTCTGTGGTGTCTGTTGAATTGAAACATCATTTAGGCCATGGATTTTATTTATTTATTTTATTTATTCAATGTTTTCTATAGCACGAACATGACCCAAAAACATGGGTGTCAGAGCGCTTTACAGTTAGATCGCACTTCAAGTTCAGATAATAGCCCTTATTTACACCTACTATCGGGGATATGTAACTTATAACCATTGCATGTTCCAAAAGTTACAATAACACGCAATTGATAATACTAGACAACTGTAATACAAATCACATAACACTTAATTACAAAGCAAAACCAATACTGAGAATTGCTAGGAATGCACAATGGTTGAAGTATTGTATGAAAAGTCCGGAACGACCGTGGATTGGTCAAGGAACCTGATGTAAGACCTCTGAATTGACCTTAGACCGCTCCGTTGTTATGGGAGGAATTTACTCATCAGAAAGGACTTAGTTTCCTTCTTGAATTGAGTAGCGTGGGTAATCCTTCTGATATTTGGCGGGAGTGAATTCCAAATCCTAGGTGCAGCTCCCGTGAACGCTCTATCATATGATCTCTTCTTCCGGAAGAAAGCTGGTTTCAGTAAAAAATCTCCTGCCCCCCTAGAGGATCTACTACCTCCAGACAACGCAATTTTCTGGGCAAGGTAACAAGGAGTGGTGTGGGTAGTGCCTTGTGTGTTATACATGCAATCTTTAGCTGTATTCTTGCCTCGAACAGTAGCCAATTGAGAGCTTTCAGTTGAGGAGTGATATGGTCAAATTTTTTGGAGCCCGTTATAAATCTAGTTGCCGCATTGAGACAAGCTTTAAGCGGAGCAGATGAAATCTTAGGAAGACCAGATAACGTTGAGAAACCATACTCAATTCTAGAAATGACCAGCACCTGGACTGCAATTTTCAAGTCCTCTGTGTCAATAAAGGGTTTCAACTTTCTAAGGTAGCTCAGATGGAAGCGGGCATTTTTTGCCATTGTGTTCATGTGGGTGCGCATGTTTAACTCCTTATCCAGCGTGATTCCTAGAGAGTTAGTTGACTCTACTAGAATCAGGGAGCTGTTTAGTGCAGTAATCATCTTGATCCATTCCTTAATTTTGGTGTTACTTTTAGGAGGGAGATCAGCAGGAATTCTGTTTTTTGTGGGTTAAGCTTGAGATGATTGCCCGAAAGCCATTGAATGGTCTCCTGAAGTGGTTGGCTCATTATGATGATCTCTTCCAATGATGTAATCTTCATGTACAGCTGAGTGTCGTCTGCAAACATATGGAAGGAAATGTTAGCCTGTTGTAGTACTTCAATTAATGGTTCGATGTATAGATTGAAAAGGGAAGGTGATAGAGTTGATCCTTGAGGAACTCCGATTTGAATCGGGGATGGCGGAGATAGATTGGGGTTCACCAGGAATCTCTGGGATCTGTTCTCTAAGAAGGAATAGAAACATTTTAAGACTGTTCCCGATAGGCCCATGCTGTTTTCCGGACGGCCTAAAAGTTTGCCATGATTCACGGTGTCAAAAGCGGATGATAGGTCTAAAAGGACAAGGAGACAAGTTTCATTATGGTCAAGAGCAAGAAGAGTGTCATCTACTATGTGCAGAATAGCTGTTTCCGTACTACGATCTGGTCTGAACCCCGATTGGCAATCGTTTAGTAACTTAAAGTCAGTAATGTGTTGCCTCAATTGTTGAGAGCACATTTTTCTAGAACTTTGGCTAGTAAGGGAATGTTTTTACCGGCTGAAAGTTGTTAGGATCAGAAGGGTTCTCAGTAGGTTTTTCAATAGAGGGATGACCTGGCCAGTTTTTAGACATGCCAGAAAAGATTCTTGTACTAGCGAAGCATTGATTATCTTAGTCCAAAGTGGGATGACCTTGTGATTGATTGAAGGCCAAGATTTTGCAGGAAGAGGATCATTGTAATGGTTGCTCGGTTTCAAAGTTAGTATAATTTTGGCTACGTCATCCTGATTGTATAGTTTGAATGTTGACCAATGCGCATTATTTTTAGACCGTGTGAGTGCTCGAAGTGCTAGCTGCTCCTCTAGTGAACTCCTTAGATTCAAGGCTTTGTCAGTGGTATTTGTGAGTTCACTCTCCAGTGAGCTGGCTTTAGCTGTGAAAAATGATGAAAAATCTTCGCAGCTCAGTTTTGATTTATTTCTTAGTAGTGAGGATTTGGCCAACTTGTTCGATTGATCTTTTAGCAGTTTGAAGAGCTTTCTCGGTCTGTTCTTTGCATTATCAAGTTCACTTCTAAAAAATTCTCCTTTTGAATTAAGAACGCTTTTATTGTAGACTGTGTTAGATGGGAGGAAGATGGGTGTTGTCTCCACTTCCGTTCAGTCAGTCTGAGAATCCGTCTTTCTTCATTCAGAGAACCATTGAACCATTGATTTTTATCCTTAACCTGTATTCTTCTAAGTTTTAGAGGAGCTATATTATCAATTATTTTCGACATCGTAAGATTGTAATGGTCCGTAAGATCACTGACGTTTTCCAGTTCAGAAGGCAGAGTACGTTCCGTCTTGCACCGCGCTGACACACTCTCAATGTTCAGGCCTTTAGTGTCTCTAACTCACTACTTGGATTTGACTAATTGAGACACTGATTTCTTCTTTCTGTATGGTATTTGGAAATTGATGATGTGGTGATCTGACCAATCACAAGGTACAATTGGAATTGATTCCACCACGTTTTCTTTGGAGAGGATCCAATCTAAAATCAAGCCTTTAAAATGAGTTGGAAGGGCACAAGCTTGCCTTAGCTCGTGTTTGGCTAGGAATTCTTTAAGAATATTGACCTGATTGTCCTTGAGGTCATTCCAATGCAGATTGAAGTCTCCAAGGAAAATATCATTGGATGACATTGGATTAAAATAAAAATAAAAAATGTTGTGGTATATTTCACTTTTGTTTTTCTGCAAACAGTGTATAGGTGTGGTAATGGCTTTGGAGGATGTGTGTTGTTGTAAACATTTTTAGCCCTGTTAATTTTCATTTTTGGCATTGCTGAATTAATGCTGTGTTCTCTGTGTTACCATACCTCTTTTGTCTGGCCAGTGTGTGTATATGTGTATGTACCATTTACCTTTGTTGTTCATCATGCCATGTGGCCTGGGGCTATTTTGTATAGTCAGTGTCCACCTTAGCCCAGCATGTGTTCTTTCTTTTCCAGGCCTCCTTCTTGTTGTTGTGACCACGTGGCTGGATGCCATTTTGTGTAGCCGGCCAGTGTGCTTTTGCCATAAGCCTGCATGTCTTCTCTGTTTGTGACCATGCCTCCTTGCTGGTTTTTTGTTGTTGTGACCATGTGGCTGGGCGCTATTTTGTGTAGCTAGCCAGTGTGGTTTTGCCATAGGCCTGCATGTCTTCTCTGTTTGTGACCATGCATCCTTCCTCAGTGTTGGTTGTAGTTGATGACCATGTTGCACTCGCTGGCAGCCATTTTATGCATCCAGTCAGTGTGGCCCGTTGCCATAGGCTTGCATGGATGGTTTACAATATTAGCAGTTTAATAAATTAATATGCTTGCAGATTTTTCACTTATATTTAATTTTTTTTTAAAATTATTTTTAGTTGTTTTAATTTCATATTTTTATGTATTATTTTTAATTTACATTTTTTTACTTATTTTATTTTTTTCTAAAAAAATTATTTTGATATTTTTAATTTACATTTTTTGTTTTCTTTTTATTTTAATTTTTTAATTTACATTTTTAAAGACACAAAAAGTCTTCAAAAATGTATTTACATTTTTTGATTAACTTTTTTTTTTTTTATTTGGATCAAATTTTTTTTTTCCATTTTACTAACATCTGGCATCAACTCCATGACTGAAATAGTTGCACTGCAAAGCAGCATTCAGTATTCAAGGATTATTCCATTGTCACCTGCACCTCCCTGAGTGCCACATCCCAACCTGATACGCATAAAGCAAAAAGTTACATCTGTATGTTGTTGTTGTTGCTCTTTCTGATCCTTCCTAAGTTGTACTGCAGACAACGAAAATTTGTTGGTGTGGTTTTCCAAATGGCTAGTTAGACTGTATTATTGCTAAGTCACCACACTAAATGATATTGTTTGTTTGTACTACTACTTGAACTGCAACAAAGCCACGTTTCACTGATGTTTTTGTTGCTTGTTTGCTTTTTGGTGCACAAGAGAAGAGACATCACTCACAGTACTGCCAGACAAAAGTACTGTGCATGACGGGACACTTGACTGACTACGCAACATGGTCATCTCTTCAGCTTGTTGTGAAGCTAACTGCCACTGCCAACTGACAGCTTCAAGATGGCCCCAAAGAAAGGTGCTGCCAAAAAAGTGGCTAGTGGGGAGCAGAAGAAGCAGATTTCCACCACTGGCAAGCTAAAAGTAGGACTCTGGCATCAACAGCACCACCCCCTCACCCGAAGCCCAGGGCCATGTCTGTCAGTAAGATAGACAGTGCAATCATGTCGACGCTGACGAGTAGTGATGTAGAATTGGTTTTGTCCATTTCGCAAAGTAGTGCACAATTGTTTCAGGAAACACAGCAAAGTGGACAACAGCCGCAGCCAGCAATAGTACATTTGCCTGATGTTGGAGCAGAACAGGAGTTTGAGCTTCCTTCCGAGCAAGAATCTGAACCTCCTCTTTTAGAATCATTGGCTCCCACATCTCCAGCAAGGAAAAAGAAGGGTACTACTGCACCATCTTCTCCAAGCACCATGTCTGATGATGGTGATGATAGGGCCATGGAGTGGACCCCGACAGAGACCAGGAGACAAGAGAGGCAAGGGTAAAGAAAAATTCCAGAAAGATTTAGACTTATGGAAGGGGATGAAGAGGAGGATGACTATGACAAGGTAGTCATGGTGGAAGGTGGCACAGAGGAATCTGGCATTGCTATGCAACTAGCTCCGAGGGATGTGGCACAGGTAGCACCACCACCAGCTCCCATATTTGGAAAGCCCCAGCTGAGACCTGCACCAACCCCTGCCTCAGGAGAAGCACAGAGGCAATCAATGACATGCCCACCTACCTCCAGTTCTTCTTCAGGCATTGGCAGTGGCCCAGTAGAAGAGTAATCCTCCTCAGTTTTGTACTTTTTTATAGTTGGCAAAGAGGGGAAGTACATTGCAGTATGCACCATTTGCCACGTAAATGTTCGTTGAGGTACGCCTGGTACACATTATGGTACTGGAGGCCGGATGACCCATATGAAAAAACACCACTCAATCAAGTGGGAGGAGTGCCTTAAACAAACTGCTGAGCATGGTCGTGGGGGTGGGAAGAGCATGGGAACATCAGCTATAAATCCAATCATGGTGGAAGGTGATCATGAGGAAAAAGAGGTTGATATCTTGACGCAAAGCAGCCCTGTCCCCAGCAGTGTGCCAGCAGATTCACCTACCTCAGCGACTTCACAATGGCACAAGAAGACTCCGTGTGAGATGGAGACACCACGGCATACAGTGACTGCCACCACCACCATGCACATTGCGTCTACCACTAGCATCTACTTCTCTTGTATAATGATAACGTGGACTTTGGATTCCTCCAAGTACTTCATTACCAGTCTGTCTATTTTTTGATCTTAACCCATTTACGTTCCAGGTTGCGATTTGTAAGTTATTATCAACCCCAGCCATTTTCCTTGAGGTGCACCAGCTTTCTTGGACCCGAGGATCTCTGATTTTCTGTTTTAAAAGTGAACCCCAGTAATATGTCTATTGAGGACTGATTTTTATTTTCTCCCGCTGCGCCCCACCCTGTGCCTTACCCTGCACCCATTTACCCTTTACCCCCCCCCCCCCATAGGAACCCTCCCTAAACTATCAGGCATAAAGCCTGTTGGGCCACCGGAGAAAGGGGGCTTACCTCACAGAAACCCAATGATTAAACCGAACCTCACCCCATCCCACCCCTCCATACCCACCCAGTGTGTGTATCTATATATCTGTGTCTTATTTATTTATTTATTTTTTAACATTTTATTTCACATTTTGTTTCACCTTTGAATTAAAGCTCAATGCTCAGGGAACCCCACCTTTCCTTATACTGTCTATCAGGCTGTCTGCTTCTTCTATAGACCGTATGTTACGCATTTGATTGTTCCACATAACACAAAGCATTGCTGGGAATTTTAATTGGGCCTTGGCACCAAGATTATTTAGCTCCCGTATTCTTTTGCCCAGTTCCCATTGTTTCTGGTCCGTCACATGGCATACATCCGATCTTATAGTAAATGTAAGGTTCTGGACAGTGTATGGACCATTTCTCAGTGCAGCCAGCAAGATGGTTTCTTTAACTGTATATGAGAGGAAGTTTAACAGAATTTTTCTTGGCTTCTGTTGCTGTAAATTCCGCTTGAATGGATCCCTATGCACCCGCTGTATCTCCTGATCTAGATTGATATCCGGTCTATCCTTCAGAGCCGTCTCCTTTAGCAGTTTAATTACTAAAGCTTTGATGTTCGTCCCCTCCTCCGCTTCTGGGATATTTAGAATCCGGAGATCATTTCTCCGAGAATGATTTTCTATTCTTTCCAAATCATCCCTGAGGCTTAAGTTTTCTTTAACCAGTGCCTCTACGTCTTTGGTATTTTTGGTGATATCCTTCCTCATCAAGCTTACTTCCTCCTCTAGCATCCCTGTCCGAGCTGCGACATCATCTAGTTTTTGCGCAAGTGCCGTGCAGGAAGCTTGAATATCTGCTTGATTCGCCTCTGATGTTTTAAACCGACTTCTAAGTTCTTCCTTAAGATCAAGAAGGATAGAAGCCAGTGGGACTTCTGGGATAGATTGTGGCGCCGCTAAAGGCTCGGGTTGTACCGGCAGACTCAAGGGAGCTAGCAGAGCTTCTAGTTGTAAATTGGGGGCCCTTCCTTCGTCGGCGTGCTGTGACCCCTCCTCAATCGCTTCTTCGTCCCGGAGTGTCAAGAAGCTAAACCTGTGTTGTAACCTGGAAACAGGTCTCATCTACTCCATAGTTATTTTCTATTTCTGGACCCCTTTTTGCCTCTTGTCCTACGCTGATTTCAGGTGTAGTAAGGTTTACCTCCCTCCTCTCAGGCTCTGTCTGTGAATTCTGGGGCTCGGCTGCCGTTTTACCACCGGTCTCTCCTGACGCCATTACGTGCGTCAGAACTTTGTAGTATGATTTAAGAGATGGGGTGACTTTAACTTGCAAGGGTGGGATTTTTTCCCCCTTCCACGTGGGCTCTTCCCCTGCTGCCTTGTGGCTTTTCCTATCCTCACAACCTTTGGGGTAATGGTACCAGTAGTGATATCCCTGGGGACCGCTTTAGCCGGAAGTAATTTAAGGTCATGACTTACGTCAGTAGATTTCCCCAGAATGCCGAGAGCCCTGGTGCGCAAAGTATACCTTGATATCGTCTCAGGAATTGTGCCAGAAATCACACCAACCTTCTCTGCGGGCGGCAAGCTCTCCTTCTCCATAAGGGAATAATGCTGTGTTGGTAGACCTTCTCTCAAGCCCTTCCAGCCTTCACCGTCATGCTGGGGACCCGCAAGGCGGTGCAGTCGAGTAGAGCCCCCTCTCTTACAATCCAGAACTGCTGTGCGCTCCTACAGGAAACTTGTGCTGACTCTTCCCCTCAGCACATGCGCTGTTCGGAGACACTGCAGCAGTCCTGCTGCCCTCTGCCACGTCGGCGTTCTCCCTGCACTGCTGGAACCGGAGCAACTCTCGGGGATCACCCGACACAGATTCATCCGTTGCGGTGAGCCAAAATACTTTCTTTAATCTTTAATCTGAGCAAGCCGTTCTACTTAGAATGGGTGGGGAGGGCGGGAGACGCTCAAAACTCCATTACGCTCGCCTCCCTCTCCCGGCGGTCCGTGACCATTTACCTCGCGGTCGCCATGTTCCTCTCCAAGGTATCTTCAAGTACTTGGAGAAATCCAAAGTCCACGTTATCATTATACAAGAGACCCACCTAACGGCGAGTGAAAGTAGGGGGCTATATCTAAAACAAAGATGGGTAGGGAGCTATGTTGCTTCAGACCAATTAGAATATTGTAAGGGAGTTGCAATAATCATTAGGAATGGGTCAGGAGTTGAGTTGATCTCATCTAAAACTGACAGTTCAGGTAGGTGGGCTTTGGCTACTCTTTTTTTTTTTTTTTTTCAAAAACCTTTATTGACAAATTCAGCATCACCAAAATACAATATTGCATCAAAACAGAGCATTGTACATAGTAGGACATTTACGGAGTACGTCACAAATAGGGAAAGTCAATCAAACAGAGGCATTATCTTGTACAACACGGTGTAGCACCTTTGAACTATACATAGCTGTATAATAGGGTAACAGCACTGCAGAGGAAAGAGCAGGTCCGACCAGGGAGGGATGGGGACAGGAAAGGAGGGGATTACTGACCAGCACCGGCGGCCGCCGCGGGTGGAGTGCCGGCGGGGATCACGGGAGAGGCAGACTGGCTCGGGTGTGAACGAGTGTGTAGGTATGTGACTAGGGGGCCCCATATGTCGAGTGGGCGAGATCTGGCAGGCATAAGGTCCCAGAACTCCGACATTAGGGTCTGACATCTCGAAGCATCTTCAAGCCAGTGGGCGAACTTAGGCACCGGCCTACGCCCCCAGCACATGGACACCCTGCGCCGTGCGAGGACAAGCAGCATTGTGACCAATCGATGAGAGGCGTCCGGGCAAAACTTAACAAAGCCCAACAGGCATAATGGTGGATCGGGCTGGACAGGTGCGGAGGTAATCTCAGAGAGGCCGGCACAGACCTCCCGCCAGAAGTCCGACACCTTTGGGCATAACCAAGCAAGATGAGCAAAATCTGCAGCAGGGGCAGAGCAACGCAATCACCTATCGTTAGGGATGAGTCCCAATTTAAATAACTGAACGGGGTGCGGTATAGCCTGTGCAAGTATTTGAAGTGTATAAGACGGAGGCGATAGTTGGGAGAAAGTTTCTTCGTCTGGTTACAGCAATAGAGCCAGTCGGCTTGGGAAATGGCCATGCCAAGATCCTCGCCCCACGCCACACGGGCGCGATCAGTGGAGACAGAGGAGGTCGACAGCGTAAGGGCGTATAATTTGGTCACCAGCTACCGGGGGGTAGGGGAGGAATATATGAAGTCAAGAGTGGGCATCGAAGGTGGAGGTTGGGGAAACGTGGAGTGCAACTCCCTGCAGATAGCCCGCAGCTGATAAAAGAGCAGTGTGTCCATAGGACCAGCGGTGGCAGGGAGAGAATAAAAAGTATTACCGGGGTAGAGATCCGCCAGTGTCTGCAGCCCCAAATGGGTGGCATGTTTGGACATGCCAGATGGTTGGAGGGGAGGGAATGCAGGGTGACGCACAATCGGCATAGTATTGGCCGATAACATCGGAGCGTTAGAAAGATGACGCAGACCCAACCAGGCCCAGCGCAAGGTCTCGACCGTGTCCACCTCATCTCGTGGGCGACTGGCCGGGGCAAACAAGGTGGTGTTCAGCGGCCAAGGGGTAGCAAGGTCAGCTTCAACCACGACGTGGGGCTGGAAAGGGTTGGGGTGAATCCAGAAATGTAAAAAGCTGGCCTGGGCACTTAAGGCATACAGTTTGAAGTTAGGGGCGCCCATGCCGCCAGCCGACATGGGGAGAGTAAGGATATCGTATGCAATCCTGGGTTGCTTGCCAGCCCAGACAAGAGATATGATCAGGGATCGGATCCTACGGAAAAAATGGGCAGTAAGTGGTATGGGGATATTCAGGAAGAGAAAGAAATTTCGGGAGGACCACCATCTTAGCAATGGCTATGCGACCCGGCAGTGACGGGGGGAGCCGGTTCCACTGAGGTATCCTGGACTCAAGCCAGTCCACCGCACGTCCAAAATTGGCCCTCCAAAGGTCATCCAGGTCCCTGCTCAGCCAAATACCGAGATAGCGGGTGGGGCCAGAGGCCCATACGAAAGGAAAGTCCGGGGTGAATGGCTTGGTGGCATCAGTAAGAGGGAACAGCACTGACTTGCCCCAGTTCACCTGTATGCCGGAGAAACCACCAAACCGTATTATCTCGCGCACAAGGGGGCTGAGATTTTCTTGAGGGTGGCAGACATACAATGTAATATCATCGGCGTACATGGAGACCAAGAGGGCACGGGCCGAAAAGCCGATGCCCTTCTGAGTGTGATGTTGTTGGAGTCTGGCAGTGAGAGGCTCCATCGCAATAGCGAAGAGCATAGGAGAAAGCGGGCACCCCTGCCGGGTACCGCGTTCAATCGGAATGGGATCTGAAATTTGCCCATTGATCCGGAGGCGGGCGGAAGGGCGAGTGTAGAGGAGGGAAATCTTACGAATAAAGATGTTGCTGAAGCCAAGGCGCGGTACGAGATAGAATAAGAAGGGCCACTCCAGGGTGTCGAATGCCTTGGTGGCATCGAGAAGAGCAGCCACTGCAGGGAGGCTAGGATTAATCTGATGAAGGACGGAGAATAGGGTTCGGAGGTTATGGGAGGTCGCGCGGCCTGGAATGAAAACGGACTGATCAGGAAGGGCGATGAGGTGGCGAAGACGGGAGGCTATCAACGTTGCGAAAATGTTGTTGTCCGTATTGATTAGAGAAAGAGGGTGGTAGGAATCGCGGCAGTCAGAAGGTTTGTCCGGCTTAAGAAGAAGCGTTATCATCGCCTCATGAAGCGATGGCGGAAGAAGGCCATTGTCGAAGGAGTCATTGTACATGGCGGCCAGATGCGGCACCAGGAGCGAAGCAAAAGTCTTATAGAACGAAGCCGGGAAGCCGTCTAAGCCAGGGGCCCTGTCACCGGGCAAACTATTAATGGCAGCAAGGATCTCTTCTTTAGAGAAGGGCTCATCGAGAAATTCACGATGATAGTCCTCAAGCCAAACAAGTGCGAGAGTGTCAAAGTATTGGTTGAAGTCCTCACGCGAAAGGGAGGAGCCCGCAGTGTAGAGGCGCATGTAATAATCCATAAAGCGCGTCTTAATTTCCTCAGGGGAGGTGGATCTAGCAGGGCCGCCGTCCCGAAGCACCGCGACATACGATGCAGCACGGGGGGACGAAGGAGGTTGGCCAGGGTCCTGCCAGGCCGATCGCCCTCACCAAAGCGGCGAGCCCGGGCCTCTCTGCCAAGGAAGGAGAGTTCCATATCGGCCTCCACAGCGAATTCTGAATGTTTTCCACGCAGGCGAGCGAGAGTCTCAGAGCTGGGGTAGGTTGCATGAGCGGAGTCCAAAGCCTTGATTTCCACTTCTAGTTTAGCGAGAGTGGTACGGATAGAGCGAAGGACTCCCGATTGTTTAGAGATACACTCGCCGCGAATCACAGCCTTGAAACCTTCCCACAAAGTTGACGGTGATTCTACAGAGCCGACATTCAAGTCAAAATAGTTCGAGATCGAGGCTTGGATCTCGGCACAGAAGACGGAATCGCGGAGAGAATTCGGAGGGAGTCGCCAGGTGAAGGCCCGCTGTGGAAAATGAGGAAGGCGAAGACAAAGCTGGACTGGCGCATGATCAGAAAAAGTGCGCGCCATATTGGTAGCGGAATTTACCCAGTTGAGGACATCAGGGGAGGTGAGCCAAAGATCAATACGGGACCAGCAGCCACGGGCACCGGTAACACAAGTTCCCTCGCGGGCCTCGGGCCACATGTGACGCCACGCATCATATAGCGAGTTGTCAGCCAGAATGGACTGATGGAGAGCCGTAGATCGAGGGTGAGAGGAATAGGGGCCAGAGCGGTCCAGGACTGCAGAAAGAGTAACGTTAAAGTCCCCCCCCTCCCCAGAGAAGTGCCGCAGGGCCCAAAGATGAGATTAGGTGCCAAAAAATCAGGGTCGTCCGAGTTAGGGCCATACACAGCCGCAATAGTCATAGGTTGGGAAAGTAGGGAGCCATGTAAAATAACATACTGTCCATCAGGGTCAGTAAGTACCCGAGTTGTATGCCACGGGCGCCCCCTCCGTAACAAAATGGACAATCCCCGGGAGTAAGTAGAATAGAATGAGGAGTGCGATTCCCCCCAGTAGCGTGATTGGAGCCTGGCAGAAGTCGCCGGTAACAGGTGGGTTTCTTGTAACATGCAAATGTCAACTTTGTGCCGAAGTAGTTGAGAGTGAATAATCCGGGCCTTGCGGTGGTCGTTAAGACCTCGGATATTCCAAGTCCAGCATACGGTGTCAGTCATACTGTGAGAAAGCAAGGAGGTATGGGGCGCAGGGCAGCGAGTACGGTCTGTGGCCGGAAGCTGGTGCGTAAAACGGGGCAAGCATGCCTGGAGCGAAGGGGGACGGGGCAGACACATGGAGCATGAACTGGAGCCAACAAGAGCCTGCAAATATGGATGGCATGGCAACGGGGAAAACCCAAATAGGCCAGAAAGGGGAGGCAGTCGGTACCGGACCAGGGAGCATCCGCCTAAGGGAGGGTGAGGTGCATTGTAGAAAAGCAGTGCAGTGATCAAGCATAGCGGTGATGTGATGCATACTGAAAAAATACAAGCAATGAAAACACAAACAATAACGCCTCAAAAAAGACCAAGGCGACCCAGAAAACCCCCCACCCAGACAGACCCACCACACAAGGTAAAGTGTGGGAGCCTGAATCTTGCAGTGTGAGAACAGAATGAATACCATAAACCACAAAAGCACCTCAATAGGAGGACACAACAACCCAAAAAACCCCCACCCACCACCCACTCCAACCCCCCAAACAGGTCGAGCATCCACCCACAGCCTCCCTAGGGAACCCAAACTGGGAAGGGAATAGTCAATAGCAGAGGTGGGAATCATCCCGCGGGGGGCATGGCAGCGCCCAGCATACACCCCTGCCAGAAAAAGCAGGGTGGCCAAGCCAAAACTATCGGCAGACTAAAAGAGAGTCAATGCAATATATCCAAAAAATAGCCAGTAAGCCCAGTACGTAAATGCAGTAGTAAACAACAGACAATTAGGCGGTCGGGGGGCAGCCATAAGAACAAGTCCAACATTGTGCCATACAGCCCAACACATGAAAACACAAAGCCAAGAGCAATAAAAGGTTACATTTCAATCATTGTCACTCATATTAGCTGCAACTGGGTCCTGAGAACTGGCCGGAGTGGTGTGATGGGAGCAGTCCAGCTGTTTGGCGAAGGCAAGGGCTCCCTTTGGGTCCGGGAATACCAGGGTTTTGGATCCCTGCCTGACCCGCAGCTTGGCCGGATAAGCCAAAGAGTAGGACACTTCGTGTTTTTGCAAAATACGTTTTGCGGGCAGGAATTCGCGGCGGGCAGCCTGCACAGCCAGGGTATAATCAGGGTAGAAAGACAGAGTGTTTCCTTGATGCCGAATCTCACCCCGCTCCCTAGCAAGCCCGAAGGACCGCGTCTCGGTCCCGGAAATTTAGAATTTTTGCAATGATTGGACGGGCAGGTAGTCCAGGGGCAGGCCGAGGGCCAAGGGAGCGGTGCGCCCTCTCCACGATGAAGACCTGGGAGAGCGCGTCTCCAAACAGTTCTCGCAACAGCTGCTCCACATAATCTTCCATCTTAGGTATGTTGGTGGACTCCGGTACCCCAGTAATGCGGAGGTTACTCCTACGAGAGCGGGCCTCCAAATCTTCGTTCTTAGAGCGGATGAGTTCGAGGATTTTGTCCATGTGAAGTAATTTTTGGCGATCTTGGGTGGCGGAGTCCTCCACGTCAGATACTCTTATCTCGACGTGAAGCAGCCGATTGTCATGCGAGTCCACCCTGGACTTGACCACATCCAGGCGGGAGGTCAACTGTTCAAGCTGGGTGGCGATCCCGGACACCGCCGATTTGACCTCCAACATAATGGCTTTGAGATCATCTTCACGTGCAGCAGCCATTTCCGCAGGGGCAGACTGGTCGCCCCCGTCAACAGTGGCGCCCTCCTGACGCGTCTGCCTCCGTTGTTCGAAAGTGAGCCGGGGCTGTTTAGGGTCAGCCTTACCCGTGGTGGCTGCCAGAAGCAGGGAGCGTAGATGGTGCAACCAGCGCGTGGAGAGGATATAGCGTCCAGCACAATAATCAAGTCTGGGAGACACCGCTGTTGGAGAGAGATCCGGAGGATGAGATCAGCGGCAGATTCCCAGACGCCGCCCAGGAGGTTCAAGTGTAAAGCGCGGCCAGGGAAGACAGAGGCAGCGGGGATATAGGGGGGGCGAACGACACCCTCCCACTAGGCCAATGTATGGCTGTGCCAAATTCGCCCGCCCAGGTAGATCACAGGTCAGGAGGCAGGTGGGGGCCTGACGGAAGAAACTCAGCACCGATGGCTGTGCTGGTGCAAAGTACAGGCCCCGAGGACAGAAGACCGAGGGCGCGGTCAGACGTGGACGCCGCAACGGACCCAGGCCCGCAGGGAGACAAAGGGCTGTGACAGGGTACAGTTCGTATGAACAGGAGGGGCCTGTGCAGTAAGTGAGGCAGCGGGAGCAGAGGATGCAGGGAGGAACCGCGGCGAAGAGAGCAGTCCGCAATGGCCCAGCACGAGAAGCCCCAGCAGCAGCAGAAGGATCAAGGGGCTCGGCCGGGGATACAGGCCGCCACCAGATCGCCCCGGAGTCACGTTGGAGCTGAGGGTAGGTGGGAGGCCAGAGAAAGCAGGATGGCGTAGCCTCTGGTCACGGGCCTCCGCAGCGGGCCCAGGCAAGCAGCAGGAGGTCCCGCAGGCGAGATAAGTGCAGACGTGGCAGCCGGAGGCCCAGCGGCAGTAGGTGAGCACAGCTGGGATCGAGAAATCCGCCAGCGAGGGGGAAGGAAGCCAGCAGCAGGGAGGCGTGGGGAACGCGCCGCCCGCCTCACCTGGCCCAGCAGTGTTGCTTACTTTCAGGCGGGGCGCCCTCTCAAGGGTGGACCAGGCCGTGCAATACGGCGAGCGCGCTCCCAAGCCCGCCGCGGGTCGCCCCCAAGCCGCGAGACTCACCGGCTTAAATGTTGAAGTAGCTGCTTCCAGACGAGGAGTGGGATCTCCGGCCTCTGGGCGGCGTAGAAGAGGCTGCGCAGGCCAGGCCCAGACGGGCAAACAGGAACCAGGGTCCGGGGCCAGGCAGGATGGCGGAGCCCCTGGTCACGGGCCTCCGCAGCGGGCCCAGGCAGGCAGCTGGATGACTCACAGGCGGGAAGAGCGCAGACGGGGCAGCCGGAGGCTCAGCAGCAACAGGTAGGCACAGCCGGGAGCGAGAAATTCGCCAGCTAGGGGGAAGGCAGCCCGCAGCAGGGAGGCGTGGGGAACGCGCCGCCCGCTTCACCCGGACCACCAGTCCAGAGGCTGACTACCACGCAGGGTGCCCTCAAGGGTAGACCGGGCTGGGCGGTATGACGAGCGCGCTCCCAAGCCCGCCGCAGATCGCCCCCAAGCCGCGAGACTCACTGGCTGAAAAGTTGAAGTAGCTGCTGCCATGTAAGGAGTAGGATCTCCAGCCTCCGGGCGGCGCAGAACAGGCAGCGCAGGCCTGGCCCAGACGGGCGAGCGGGAACCAGGGCCCGGGGCTCCAGAGGCGCCGCAACCAAGCGCAGCCGGGTCGCGGGGCCACGATAGACGGCTCAAAAGATGCCCCAAATGAAGGTGAGCAGCGATGGTAGGGTTACAGGCAGCGATGAATTTAAAATCTGCAGGATAATGAAGGATTGAAGGCTTGGCCAGCAGAGCCCACTCAAGGTGCGGCCATCTTGCAGCTGGCTAAGCCACGCCCCCGGGCTTTGGCTACTCTTAAATTTTCTGGTACCGAATTTGTTTGTGCAGGTTTTTACGGTCCAAATGTGGACGACCCCCAGTACATTGTGGATTTGCAATTGACGTTAGCCGGGGTAACCTCACCTATAATAATAGGGGGCGATTTCAACACCCTTTTAGACCCAACACTGGACAGGTCTACGAGTAGGAGGGGGACCCAAGCCCAAGCGCCAAAGACTAGACAGGCCCCCAAGCATATGCTATATGAATTGGGTTTGGTCGACTCTTGGAGATTTCTAATGCAAGACAAGCGAGGCTACACCTTTCATAGCAAAAAGTACCATCATTTTTCACGACTGGACTACTTGCTAGTTGATAGAGTGTGGGCCGGGAAATTAAAAGAGGTCCATATATACCCAGGATATATTTCTGATCATGCTATGGTCAGTTTTTCATTAAAGGGAGTTAACGAGAGGAACAATGTGGGATGGACGTTGAAAAGATCTATTTTATTAGATCCTGATGTCGCCATCCTCTTGAAAAAAACAACTTTAGAGTTTTTCCAGGACAATGCCCATTCGGCCCCAATTGGAGTCATTTGGGATACTTTTAATGCGTATGTTCGTGGAATCTTACAAAGTCAGGTCTCGTTTAAGAATAAGGTGGATAGGGCTGGGTTAAGGAAGTTGGAGGAGGAGATCGGGATACTAGAAGTTATGATGCTGCAAGAGACACAAAATATACAGAACAGGGAGGAGATCTTGAAACAGCTGGAGGAAGCCAGACTGAATTATAAGATCAATTTAGAGGCAAAATGCAGGGAAAGGTGGGCTACGGGACGTATGCAACATTTTGAATATGGTGAAAAGGCTGGAGCACTGTTAGCCTGGAAGTCAAGGGCTGAAAGGGTGCGAAACCATATTGGGGAGTTGGTCATTAATCCCGAGGGTGATATCACGAACAAGGATGAGGAATCACAGGCCAGTTTGGTTTCACTCTTTTCGGAACTATATGCGGAAGTAGAGAGCCCAGATGAGGAGACCTTAAAGTGTTGGCTAAATAACGTAGGCCTCCCGGCCCTAACGATAGAGGGCAGGAACAGGGTAGATGCCCCTATTACAGAGGGGAAAATAAGAGAGCAGCTTCAATATATGAAGAATGGAAAGGCGGCAGGCCCAGACTCCGTACCGGCCGAGGTTTATAAGCTGATAGCCGATGAGATAGTGCCGGAAATGAAGTCTCTCTTTAATTCAGTTTATAAGGAGGAAGGGCTGATCCCGAATTCCTGGAGAGAGGCCATAATTACTTTGATCTTAAAACCAGCCAAGGACCCGAGGAAGGCTGATTTATATCGGCCAATCTCCCTGCTAAATGTAGACCAAAAAATTTATACGGGTATTCAGGCAGGGAGATTGGCAAAGGTGGCCCCCCAACTGATACATATTGACCAGAAAGTCTTTGTTCCGAAGAGACAAATACAAGAACTTACGTTGTCATTAATAGGAACTATAGACCTAGCAGTCGCTCGATCAATTCCGTTGGCGGTGATCACCATAGACGCCGCCAAGGCTTTTGATCGTGTCAGTTTGGCATTCCTTTGGGCTGTTTTAGGCACAATGGGCTTCAGTATCGACTTTATTAGGGCAATTCGAAAACTATACGAGTGCCCTACGGCTAAAATCCTCCTAAATGACTCCCTGACAGGGAGTTTTAATATTCACAGAGGGACGAGACAGGGTTGTCCCCTGTCTCCCCTCCTTTTCGATATATATATCGAACCCCTGGCGCATATTCTAAGGAATGACGATCAGATTATCCCTATACATCAGCTTCCTTCATGCAGTAAAATTGCCCTACACGCTGATGACCTGATAATTTACACCTCTGACCCGGCTCTAACATTAACCAGGATGGAACAACTGACAAATGAACATGGGGCGTTTTCTGGGTACTTAGTGAATTTATCAAAGACAGAAGTAATGTGTTGGAATATGGAGGAGTGGGGTGGTAGAGTGTGCACAGAGATTAAATATTTGGGGATAGTTATCACAGGTAAAATTGATGAGATTCCTACCCGTAATCTGAAGAGAGTGGTAAAAGAGGTAGATAGACTACTAGCTAGGTGGAAGAACTTACCTCTGACCATCTACGGGAGGGTTAACTTGGTAAAAATGTCCGTTCTCCCGAAGCTAACATACCTCTTCAATTGTATTCCACTTAACTTCCCTAAGGATGAAATTAATAAAATACAGGGGAAAATATTGAGTTTTATCTGGGCCTCCCGGGAGGTTCGTCTCTCTTGGAAACAACTAAGAAGTAGCCTTGAGAAGGGCGGGTTAGCATTGCCGGATCTCAGACTCTATTGTATGGCCTTTCAATTTAAAAATATTCGTATGTTGGCAGGGGAGCCCATTAGTTCCACCTGGGGTTTAATACTGGGAGAAATGACCAAAGAGGTGGGCTCAGACGCTTTTATATATAAATTTGGAGCCCAAAAATTCTTTAAAAAAGTAAGGCTAAAGGTTTTAAAATTTGCATTGAGACTTTGGCTTGCAGTAAGGCGGTTACTAAAGATCGGTTATTTCTCAGAATTTGCCCCAATCTGGGATTCCCCGGGGACGCCGGAGTGCTTGAAAGATGCTCTAAGTTTGCCCTTAAAGCAGGCCGGGATATCTAAAGGGGGAGACATGATAACAACAGGAGGAGTGACACCCTGGGAGGTATTGAACGTCAGGACGGGTAATAGACTCTCCAGGTTTAAGTACTTGCAGCTTTCTTCTTGGTTTTCAACTGTCACAGAGTAAGTAGGGGGTCCATGGGATTTTGAGGCCTCACTCCAGGATGCCAGCCCAAGAGTTAAAGAAGTGGCAAAATGGTATGGACAATTTCTAGAGGCAGAGGAAGAGAAATTGAAGGCCCCCTTTGAGATCTGGGCGGACACACTGCAGGAAGGAAACATACAATCTCTTTGGACAGACTCCCTGAAATTACTTTATGCTACAGTAACACCGGCCAACCTTAAAAGTCATCATTTCTTTGTCATCCACAGGTTGTATTGGACCCCGCAAAGATTGGCCAAGTTTGTGCTACAGCCGGTCCCCAGATGTAAGAGATGCAATCATTTAAGTGCTAATGATCATGTTTTTTTCACATGTCCAGTGATAGAAGAATTCTGGAAGACTGTGGAAGCTACCATGAGGGATATTCTAGAAGAGCATGTTGTTTTGACGAAAACCTTGGTGCTTTTTGGGGTACATAGCGTCATACAACACTCCTTAAATAGTAAGCAAAGGGGCTTCGTATTTTACTTATTGCTCTTGGCCAGGCGGGAGATCTGCAAACGTTGGTTGGCCCCTCTTCCTCCACACCCCATAGCATGGTTAAGTGTAATTAAGTGGACATGTAATATAGACATCAAATGCAATCCACGGCGGACAGAAGAAATTTGGGGGGACTTTCTGAAGTGGTCAGGTTAGGGCCCAAGATAAGCCCCAGGTTGGTTGTAAACATCGATATATGGTCCAATGATTACACCAGGCCATGGACTTGGGGGTGGGGGTTTTTTGCCCCCCCAGAAAAAGACCAGTGCCGTGGAGGTTAAGGGTGTGAAACTGCAATGGGCCACAGACGGATCTAGGGTGTTTACAAAAGGCCCAGAGTGCAGTAGCCATGGTGAAATGAGGACTAAAAAAAAACTTTAAAAAAAAAAACTAGCATCTACTTTTCAAAGATGCCTGTGTCAATGTCCCAAGGAAAGAAGAAAATCTGGGCTACTATTACGGGCATGTTTAGTCAGTAGGGGTCCTACGAGCGAAACCATCCAACTGCATGTTTGTACAATGGGAAGCTGGCAAAAATGTTAGCGCTGGACGTCCTCCCTTTTTCTTTTGTGGAAAGAGTGGGATATTTAGAATTTGTGGCAGCCATCTGCCCAAGTAGGACCTATTTTGCCAGAGTGGCTGTTCCAGCGCTGCATTACGATGTGCTGTCATTGGTTGGACTAGCTTTGTAGCAAAGTGTTATTCACACCATCCACCTGATGACAGACATGTGGACCAGTTGCAGGCGACTGATTACATGTGCATCACTGCACACTGGATCTCTTTTGCAGGGCTAAAGCAAAAGATATCTTCAGGTTTTGGCCCTGAAGAAAGATTTAAGAGCGTTCAGTGGCATGCAACAGTGGCCATGTTGGAGATGGAGAAATCACATACAGCTGTGAACATCTTGGAGGAATTTAACAGCAAGCTGTATGAATGGCTGCGACCCAGAGGTCTTAGAATTGGATTTGTTGCCACGGACAAGGTCAAGGCCATGTAAGACGGAGGCTATTTCCGGGTTCTGTGTTTGGTCCATTGCATCAACCTGTGGTGCAAGACTTCCTCAAAAACAAAGACATAGTCAGCAACATACTGACCACCTGCAGAAGAATCTGCACTCAGCCCTGAAGTAGCTGCAGATTATTCATTGTAATAATAGAGTACCAGTTAAAGCCCTAACACAGGAGGTGGGAACACGTTCTTCAGAGACCAGAACAGTCACTTTAGTTAACAAGCAAAAACCTATGCAAAATACTACAATTTTTTTTCTCTGCTTGTTCTTCAACTGCAGTGCACTCCACGTCTATCTTGCTCAGGTCATCATGATTCATGATGATGATGACTGGTCTGGGATGGTGTTACTTGGAGTCAGGAGGAGTATCATGGAAGAACTCAGGGCAGGAGCTGCAGGACTACCTCATCAACAGCTAGAAGCAAGAAGTTATTGAGTATCAACTTCTGTTCAGAGGTAAACCAAGAGTCTGAGGCCTAGTACGCAGCTGTGTGCAGTAGACTGAGAGAGGTGCGTTTGTTAAATGCAGCTCTGTGTGTGTGTGTGTGTTTGTGTGTGTTTGTGTGTGTGTGTATTGGTGAGTGAGTGTATGCTGTGTATGGCTGTGTGGTTGAGCAAGTGGATGTGTCAGTGGTAAATGGGTGAGTAACTGGGTAAGTGAAAGGTAGGATAGGTGAGTGATGGGGTATATGAGTGACTGTATGGGTGAGTGAGTGTATGGGAGAGTGGTTGTATGGGTGAGTATGTGTTTGTGTCAGTAGCTTTATAGGTGAGCGAGTAAGTGTTAGTATCCATTTGAGTGAGTGAGCATGTGTGTGTATCTGTATGGGTGATTAAGTGGCTGTGTGATTGACTGTATGGGTGAGCGACTAGGTGTGTGAGTAGCTCCATGGGTGACTGAAAGTGTGTGAGTGGCTGTATGGGTGGACTAGTGGATATATCAGGGTCTGTATTAGTTAGTGAGTTGGTGTACGAGTGGCTGTATGTGTGATTGAGTGTATGTGTGTGTAGACCTATGAATCAGTGAGTAGGTGTGTAAGTTCTGGTATGGGTGTGTCAATGGTTTTGAGAATGCTAGTGTATAAGTTGGAGTGGGTGTATGAAAGGTTATATTGGGGTGTGAGTGGGTGCTTCAAATTCTGTGGATGGTGTCATTTGCGATGTCATCAGTGATGTCACTGACCATGTCATGAGTGATGTAATATGTGAGGTCATAAGCCGTGCACTGCAGGGACGCGAGTTACAGTTAGCTCAGCTAACTATAACTGCTGAATTTCAGTGGTTTTGTATGAGAGAAATCTGAGCATAACTATAACGTCCCTGTAACCTTTGGTTTCTTAAGTGAATATATATATTTGTATAGAAATGTTTCTTACCTGTAACTCCTGTTCTCTCGTAGGGGTGTTTCCATTATAGTCATAAGCACTAAATAGTCCCAGTTAGGTGCGGGGACCCCAGAGCAGTTGTTATATATATATATCTTCTTAAGTGTAGATTTTCTCCTTTCTTCAGGAAGGCCTGCAAAGACACTTAAGAGAGAGACAGATTATGCAGCCTATTTTCCTAGGTTACAATGGCCAGATTCTTCATCATGAAGAGAAAAAGGTCCAGATTTAAGCATTTGAGGAAAATTAGAATGCAAACAGTATAAATATCCCTCACAAACCCTTTTTAATGATAGAGATGAAGGGACCTAGAACATTGTAGCCTCAACGGCTGTCGTCATATGTCTAAAAAAGACACTGTGCCTTTAACTCAGATACCACCATTATCCCATCATGCACAGTAGGTAGCAGTTACTTCAGTTGTTTTTGAAGGCTATAAGATTTAGAATATAGGAATTACCTCTGTTGATTCCACCGGGAAGGAGGGAGGGTCGCTAATGACTATAGGGGATTTCCATTTATAGCCGTAAGCGCTTAATAGAGTAGCAAGCCCATCCATATATAGCGCAGTGGAGTAGACCGAGGATAATGTGGACAAGTCATGCAAAGGGATTTCTGAAGGAAGCCTGCCCTACTTGAGCGTCTTCCCTGCCGTCAGAATCTAGGCAGTATTGTTTGGTGAATGTATGTACTGATTTCCTGTTAGATGCTTTACAGAGCTCTGGAATAGGTATATTGCATAATAAAGCGGCAGTAGCTGCCTTCCCCCTAGTGGAGTGTGCTTTAGGTTTAGCTGGGAAATTTTTGTTAGACTTTGGGTAGCACAATAAAATGCAAGACACTATCCATTGTGAAATCGATTGTTTTAAGGTAGCTAGCCCTGTACGAACCGGACCATAGTTGTGAAATAATAGGTCTGATTTGCGGATGCCTTTTGTTTAGTCTAAATAGAATTTTAGAACTCTCCTCACATCCAGGGAATGAAGAGTTATTTCCGCTGGAGTAGAGGGATTCTGAAAGAATGTAGGTAATGAGATTGTCTGATTGACATGGAAGTCCGATACCACCATAGGGAGGAACTTTGGGTGAGTTCTCATAACCACTTTACTGGAATGAAATACAGTATATGGATCATGGCTCTCACTAACCCTGCGGGCCGATGTTATCCCCACAAGGAAAGCGTTTTTCCGAAACAAGTGTTGAAAGGATGCCTTGTGTATGGGTTTGAAAGGGCTCTGCATAAGGCGTGAATGGACTACATTAAGCTGCTATGGAGGGGAAGGACGTCTGATGGGAGGAAAAAACCTTCGAATACTCTAGGAAATCCTTGATGATGGGGATTCCGATAAGAGGTTTGTGAAGGACATTTTCTGTAGGCAGTAAGAGCTGCCAGGTGAACCTTTATAGAAGCGAACTGCAATCCAGATTTTGCCAAATGGAGTAAGTATGGAAGAATGACATCCTCCTGGCAAGTGGTAGGGTCCCTGTTCTTGAATGAACAAAATATGCAGAATCTCTTCCATTTGAAGGCATAAGCAGAACATGTAGACAACCGCTAAGCTTCTTTGAGGATCTCCATGTAGTCCTGTGGTAGATTTAAATGTCCATATTGCACTAGCTCAGGATTCAAAGAGGAGAGATTGGGGTGAAGTATCTGGACTCTAAATTTCGTCAGTAAGTCAGGTCTGCATGGCAGCTTTAGATGTGGATGGATAGACCGGTGAAGGAGGTCAGCGAACCACCATTGATGTGGCCACTCACGAACTATGAGGCTCATCATCTTGGTTGAGGATTGAGACAACTTTATGAGGACTGCCGGGATCAGGGGAATCGGCGAAAAAGCATAGAGAAATTTGCCAGACCATTTGATCCATAGGGCATTTCTCAGAGTCCCTGGCTGGAAGAACAGCTATGCAAAGCTTTGGCATTTGCTGTTTTTTGCGGTGGCTAACAAGTCGATGGCCAGAGTTCCCCACTGTTGAAAGATGTTTTGGACGACTTCGTCGTTTAAGAGCCACTCGTAGTTTTCTTGCAGAAGTCTGCTGAGGGTGTCTGCTTGAGCTTTTTGGACACCTGGAAGGTGAGTTGCTGTGATCGTAAGGCCCCTGGCTAGAAGTCACTTCCAGATTGTCTTGGACTCATGTGACAAGGGCCTGGACCTTGTTCCTCCTGGTTTGTTGAGGAAGTACATGGTTGTGGTGTTTTCTGTCTGAATAAGCAGGGAGTGCGATGTGAACGACGGATTAAACCCTTTCAGCGCCAGATGGACTGCGCGTAGCTCAAGGAGATTGATATGGTATGTTGATTCCCTCTCCAACCATTTTCCCTGGATTTGGAGGTGATTCATGTGGGCTTCCCATCCCAGTAGTGAGGCATCCATGATTATGGTTTGAGGGGGAATCTCCTGATGAAATGAAGTACCTTGAAAGAGATTGGTTGCAGAGCACCAACATTTGAGGGACAGCTTCGCATAGAGGGATAATTGTATTTTGTCTTCCCAATTGCCTGTCAGGTGGTCCCACTGGTCTTCGAGGTTTTTCCTGTAGAGATCTCATGTGGCGACAGGCATTAGGTGTGAGAAAGATGCAGAAAGCCATTGATCCGAGGAGGAAGGATACTGTTCTCACAGTTGGATGGGAAGCTTTGATGAAAGCCTGGCATTTCCGAAGGATCGATAAGCATTTCTCCTCCGAAGGACACACTTTTGCCATTATAGTTTCGATAGTGTCGATGGAGATTGCAAGCCCAATTGTAATGAAGCTAAGCTTCCTGAGACGTGGAGGCTTTTATTAGCCAATCGTCTAGGTATGGGTAGACGAATAGCTTGTGTCTCCAGAGATGTGCAGCCACTACTGCCTTGCACTTGGAGATTGTCCTGGGTGCTGACTTCAGACCAAATGGAAGTACTTGGTATTGATAATTGTCCTGCCCCACTACGAACCTCAAGAACTTTTGATGCTTTCTGGAAATTGGTATATGAAAGTATGAGTCTTGTAGGCCGATGGAGCACAGCCAATCCCTCTGGTGTAATTGGAGATAAATTTGGTGTAATGCTAGCATCCAGAACTTTTCTCAGTGAACCCACTTGTTGACTGTTTTGAGGGCGAGAATGGGTCTGAATTCGTTCTTGTCCTTCTTGACAATAAAGTACCCGGAAAAAATGCCTGTTCCTTGTTGTTAGTGAAGGACCGGTTCTACCACCAGCTTTTGTAAGAGGATGCTGACCTCCGTTCGTAACAGTGGGAGTTGGAAACTGGATGGCTTTGGAGGTATGGATGGTAGAGGACTTGTCTAACTGCAGAAAATATCCATTGCCAACAATATTCAGTACCCAGGCGTCTTGCGTTATGTTTTGCCACTCTGCCAGGTAATGTCGGATGCTTCCCCCCCACTGGAGTGGGTAACTGCACAGGGGGAAGCAATAATTCAGGGTTTCGACCTGGAAGGCTGCTTGACCCTTTGAGCCTGTTGGATAGATCTCCCTCCAGGCTGCCTTCGTTGGTATGATTGATAGGGGTGTTGGTGTTGTTGCTGTGCACCGGTTTGCTGGCAGCCCTGATAACATTTAGGAGTTTGAACCCTCTGGGAATAGAAGCAGCGTTTATATGGCAGGAAATATTTTCTCTGTTCCTTGGGTCTCTCTAAGCCGATTGTCTTGAGAGTGTCCATTTCTGTCTTCATCCGTGCCATCTCCTCGTTGGCATGAGCCCCAAATAGAGTGGTACCAGAGAATGGCAGATTCAATATTCTTTGCTGCGATTCTGGCTTGAGGGATGTTAGGTGAAGCCAGGAGTATCTTCGAAGAGCGATGCCGTGGCAGTACTCATGAGCTGCTAATAAAGAGGAGTCTGCTGCAGCACTAATGATCTGATTTGAGACCATCAATCCCTCATTCAGGATTTCCATGAAGTCTTCCCTCTTATCTCTAGGGAGATGTTCAGCAAACTGGATCATGGAGTCCCAAAGTGTCCTGTCATACCTGCCTAGTAGAGCAGCGGTGCTGGCTGCTTTAATGGAGGTTGCTGCCGTGCCGCATTCCTTTCGGCCAGCAGAGTCCAAATTCCAACTCTCCTTATCGGGAGGTACAGTAGAAGTGGAGGTACTGGCGTGTTGTTTCTTTGCCGCTACCACGAACACAGAGTCTGGTGTAGGATCTGTGCGGAGGAAAGTTGGATCCTGCTCCGGAGGGCGGTATTTCTTGTGGAGCCTGGATGGTGCTGTCTTAACCTAGGCTGGTGTTAGAAAAAGATCCAAAGCCGGTTCAAGGAGACCTGGTACTAGAGGCAGCAAGGGTCTAGATGCTGATCTATGTTGCAGAGCCTCGAAAATGACGGATGTCGTTGGAGTCGACATAGGTATATTTAGTATTGTTGCTCCTCTTACAAGTACTTCTTGGAACGTGGCGACATCATCCACTGGTGAAATGCGTGGAGGTGGAGAGTCAGACAGTGTTGGGGAATAACGCCCTATAGAAGTGAGAGATTGGGACCGAGAACGTGAGTGATGATGATGGTGGTGGTGATGGTGGGAGCACCTTGAAGAGATAGAAGTGTGCTGTAAGCTATGACGATGACACCTCGAGTTATGGGGTGATTTGGAATGAGAATTTCTTGGAGTGACTGGCACCTTTGGTGGAGGCGGTGGTGGAGGAGGTGGAGTTGGAAGTTGTGGGGGTGGAGGAGGAGGCGGCAGAGGAGGTGGTGAAGATGGCTGAACCCCTGAAGATTTAGAATATGTTCTCGAATACTCCAAATCTGGTGGGGTGTAGATGAGTCTTCACTTTTTTCTAGCCTCCTGTAGCCTGGACTATGTTGAAAGAGTTCTTGACGACAACTAACCCCGATGCCTTGACGTCTATCTGCTTGTCGATGGTGAGCGCCGATGGAACCTCGATGTTGAAGTATGCCTCAACGTCGATCTATGCTGGTGCCTCACCCACGACCTGGATCTCGACGGCGACCTCTATGGAGTCCTTGATGTCGAACGAGGCCTGTGGGTTGACAGAGAAGTGGTCAACGTCTATAGACCTGACCTCGACGCTGATCTTCGGCGTTTGCTCGATGTCATACCTTGGATAGACGGCGAACAGGTCTATGCTATTCCTTTCCTCGACATTGATATTCTCGACGTCAACTGGGCCAGACGCTTTTGTGCCCGTTTTTTCCTGGCATGTCCTCCAGAGGCAGATGACAGAGCCCTGGTAGAGGTCTGACCCTCTCCTTGCCCTGAGGTGCCACCTTCAGCTTGTGTCTGCAGTCTTCTTCGCTCCTCTGTTCCATGAAGGCGAATCTCCTATCGGTCTCTTAGAGTGCGTCTTGAAAAGTTCCTGCAGTGATGGCAAAGCTCAGGAACATGGTCTTCTGAGAGACAAATGATACACACCTCATGTGGCTCTGTCTTGCCCTTCTTTCTCCCACAGGCTGGGCACTTGTCAAAAGGAGATGGCATTTTCTTAAATTCCACATTTGTAAAGTGCAAACTTATCACCCCTAAAAGTATCCAGGTGCTGGAGGGCCATAGGGGAGATTAAGTGAGCTATTGCCCAGAGTCACATGATGAGCTAAGCTGCCGCCAGCGCCGGGGATCGAACCGTGAGCCCCGTGCTCCAAAGTCAACCGCTCTGGTCGATGCACCACACCTCTCCTTATTGAGAAATTGCATTTAATTTCTGTTAGCAAAAGACAAAAAAAGCCATGGAGACACCAAAGACGTCGAGTGAAAAGGTTATCAGTGAAATTCAGTTAAGAATTTTGAAGAAAAAAACTAATTTTGGTCGAGCTCAAAGTTCCAAGAGCCTGTCGGCAAGAGCCGGAAAAAAAAATGAAGTAACTGCCACCAGCTGTGCATGATGGGATACTGGTGGTATCTGGGTTCTTAAAGACACAGTGCCTTTTATAGACATATAATGACAGCTTATGAGGCTACTCTGTCCTGCTCCCTACATCTCTATTATAAAAAAGGGTTTGGGAGGGATATTTATACTGTTTCCACTGAAATTATCCTCAAATGCTTTAATCAGGCCCTTTTTTTCTGCATGATGAAGAATCTGGCCATTGTAGCCTAGGTAAATAGGCTGCCTAATCTGTCTCTCTCACGTGTCTTTACAGGCCTTCCTGAAGAAAGGAGAAAATCTACACTTAACACCATCAGCTTTACCAGAAAACCACTTAAACCATGGTGCGTAGCTCTTTCATAAGAGAGAGCAAGCATGTTTGCAACCATGAAGAATAAAAATAAATACTCTAGTACAAAACTAAACACATTAAAAACCTGTTAGATACATGTTGCAAATAGATATTAGACACAGTTCAATACAAGCCAGTTAAAAAAAGATCTGCAGTAACTTGAAAAATTCGAAACCTACAGGAAGATTCCAGATTTTTCTATCTAAGGAGAGCAAAAAAGAAACATCTCTATTTGTAATTGTAAGCTATTAAAATACAGCAGTACAAAGAAAAGCAACGTTTCCGTTTTCTTGGCTTTAAACAGCTGCTTCAATTATGCTTGTGACCTGACTCGTCTTTCTCCGCGGCTACTGGCTCTGGCAGCAGGCATTGTTGATGTCAGAACTCGACTGTAATAACTTATAATAGTTGAGTTCTGACGACTTTTCTCTATAATAGGAGAATGGGTGCATAACAAGTCGCCGATTATAAAGAAATTAGAGACTGCCGTTTATAGAGGGATTACAGAATCCCATGTATCTCTCACCCAGGACCCCAAATAGAGAGAGAGAGAGAGAGAGAGAGAGAGAGACACACACACACACTCACACTCACTCACACTCACACTCACACACACTCACACACTCACACACACACACACTCACACACTCACACACTCACACACTCACACTCACACACTCACACACATACACGTGTTACCATCTTTGTGGGGACTATATTATACCTGCCTTGTGGGGACTAACCTTTCCCAATGTTTTTAAAGTACACTAATAACAGAAAAATGTTAAGAAAAAATTCATGATACAGGATCCTGCTTCAAATTTGCAAATATATTGTTATTTCATCGCGCGCACAGAACCATCAATGTGGGGACTTGAACACGTGCTACCATCCTTGTGGGGACCTAGTCCGTAGCACTAATTGTGATTGAGTACAGTCAAAGGCACATGGCTAAATGTTTATTTTATCAACAATATACACAAACAACATTATAATCTATTCATATATGAATTGCTGCATATATATTAGGGGTATACATTAAAGACAGGTTATGTTGATGTGTCAGAAAATATCATATCATGCTTAAAGAAAGACACTTAAAGCTGTATTTAACCTATTATTAGTGCTTCAAATCTTAGAAGATAAGGAAACTAACACATAAAGGAATTAACATATGGAACCAAGGAATATGGTCAAGTGGAACCCAGAGCTTGATTAGCTGCTTACATTTTTGCCAAAATAGTTGTTGAAGTCCCCACAGAGATAGTGTGTGAAGATAATTGTGTTTAAGTCTCCATTGAAAAAGTGTGTACATTCAAAGCTTAAATCCCATTATATAGAGTGTGAAGCTAATGATGTTCAAGTCCACACGGAGGTCGTTTGTAATTATAGGGATGCTCAAGTCCCCACAGAGATGGTGTGTTATTATAGCGATGTTTAAGTCCCCACAGAGATAGTGGATGAAGATGATTGTGTTTAAGTCCTCATTAAAATAGGGCCCGATTCACAAAGGTAAACTTAGACAAGAAGTCTAACTTTACTACTTTTTAGTATTCACAAAGGTAAACTTAGACCAAAGATCTAACTTTACTTCTTTTCTGTATTCACAAAGCCCCATACAGAGAATGTGAAGCTGATGATGTTCAAGTCCAAACAGAGCTTGTGTGTAATTACAAGAATGATCAAGTCCCCACAGAGATGGTATGTTATTATAGTAATGTTAAAGTTCCCACAATGATAGTGTGTTATTCTAGTGTTGTTCAAGTCCCCACAAAGATAGTGTGTTATTATAGCGATGTGTAAGTCCCCACAGAGATGGTGCAGGAAGATGATTGTGTTTAAGTCTTCATTAAAATAGGGCCTGATTCACAAAGGTAAACTTAGACAAAAAGTCCAACTTTACTTTTTTCAGTATTCACAAAGCCCCATACAGAGAATGTGAAGCTGATGATGTTCAAGTCCAAAGAATGCGTGTGTGTAATTACAAGAATGCTCAAGTCCCTACAGATATGGTATGTTATTATAGTGATGCTCAAGTCCCCACAAAGATAGTGTTTTATTATAGTGATGTTTAAGTCCCCACAGAGATAGTGCATGAAGATGATTGTGTTTAAGTCTTCATTAAAATAGGGCCCGATTCACAAAGGTAAACTTAGACAAAAAGTCTAACTTTACTACTTTTCAGTATTTACAAAGCCCCATACAGAGAATGTGAAGCAGATGATGTTGAAGTATAAACAGAGCTTGTATGTAATTACAGGAATTCTCAAGTCCCCACAGAGATGGTATGTTATTATAGTGATGTTTAAGTCCCCACAGAGCTAGTGTGTCATTATAGTGATGTTCAAGTCCCCACAGAGATAGTGTGTTATTATAGTGATGGTCATGTCCCCACAAAGATATTGTGGTATCATTATGATGTTCATGTCCCCACAGAGATATTGTGGTATCATAGTGATGTTCAAGTCCCCACAGAGACAGTGTGGAAATATGATTGTATTCAAGTTTCCACTGAAACATTTGTGTAAAGACAAAGCTTAAATACCCATACTGTAAGTGTGAAGCTAATGATGTTCAAGTCCAAAAAGAGGTTGTGTGTAGTTACAGGAATGCTCAAGTCCCCACAGAGATAGTGCATTAGGATGATTGTGTTTAAGTCCTCATTAAAATAGGGCCCGATTCACAAAGGTAAACTTAGACAAGAAGTCTAACTTTACTACGTTTTAGTATTCACAAAGGTAAACTTAGACCAAAGGTCTAACTTTACTTCTTTTCAGTATTCACAAAGCCCCATACAGAGAATGTGAAGCTGATGATGTTCAAGTCCAGACAGAGCTTGTGTGTAATTACAAGAATGATCAAGTCCCCACAGAGATGGTATATTATTATAGTGATGTTCAAGTCCCCACAAAGATAGTGTGTTATTCTAGTGCTGTTCAAGTCCCCACAAAGATAGTGTGTTATTATAGCGATGTGTAAGTCCCCACAGAGATAGTGCAGGAAGATGATTGGGTTTAAGTCTTCATTAAAAGAGGGCCCGATTCACAAAGATAAACTTAGACAAAAAGTCTAACTTTACTACTTTTCAGTATTCACAAAGCCCCATACAGAGAATGTGAAGCTGATGATGTTCAAGTCCAAACAATGCATGTGTGTAATTACAAGAATGCTCAAGTCCCTATGGATAAGGTATGTTATTATAGTGATGCTCAAGTCCCCACAAAGATAGTGTGTTATTATAGCGATGTTTAAGTCCCCACAGAGATAGTGCAAGAAGATGATTGTGTTTAAGTCTTCATTAAAATAGGGCCCAATTCACAAAGGTAAACTTAGACAAAAAGTCTAACTTTACTACTTTTAGGTATTCACAAAGGTAAACTTAGACCAAAAGTCTAACTTTACTACTTTTCAGTATTCACAAAGCCCCATACAGAGAATGTGAAGCTGATGATGTTGAAGTATAAACAGAGCTTGTATGTAATTACAGGAATTCTCAAGTCCCCACAGAGATGGTATGTTACTATAGTGATGTTTAAATCCCCACAGAGATAGTGTGTCATTATAGTGATGTTCAAGTCCCCACAGAGATATAGTGTGTTGTTATAGTGATGTTCATGTCCCCACAGAGATATTGTAGTATCATAGTGATGTTCAAGCCCCCACAGAGACAGTGTGGAAATATGATTGTATTTCCAAGGAATTATTTGGGTAAAGAGAAAGCTTAAATACCTATACTGTAAGTGTGAAGCCAATGATGTTCAAGTCCAAACAGAGGTTGTGTGTAGTTACAGGAATGCTCAAGTGCACACAGAGATGGTATTTTATAGTAGTGATTTTCAAGTACCCACAAAGATAGTGTGTTTTTATAGTGATGTTCATGTCCCCACAGAGATAGTGTGTGAAGATGATTGTGTTTAAGTCCCCACTGAAATAGTGTGTAAAGTCAAAGCCTAAATCTCTTTACAGCAAATATGAAACTAATGATGTTCAAGTCCACAAACTCTGTGCATGGTAATAGGGATAAAGATAAAAGAAGGAAAAAGTATGAGCACAAGAGGTACCTATCGAGTGGCTTTTCGAGCGAGCGGTATTCTTATTTAGTTACTCACTGCGTCACGTTCGGCCACCTGTTGAGTTACCTACTCATACGTCTCTTCTGGGAACACGACGAAGCTGTATACCCATTCCCGGGAGGTTTAAGAACTGAGTCATCCTGCCTACGTTGACGCGTGATGCGCGTTGACGCTGGGATGCAGCATTTTGATTTGTTAGGGTGGGCGGGCCCCTCTGGTGAGTTAACCCTCTCCTCTCACAGAGAGTGAGAAGGCACGGATCATATGGAGGTATTTAATGCATATTTGGGTCATTAGAACCGAAGTGGTTTGGGACGTAAATGCAGATTTTAAGATTAAAATAAAGAGGTGCACTGGGCATTAAGTATTCAGGTGTTGATGATTAAAAAGGGATACCAAATTAGCATACACATCTATGCTACAGTACTCGTTCCATAACTAGGGAAAGGCTTATTCTCTTTCTATATGGAGTGTACCTTCTCTGTTCGAAAGATCTAGGTTTTTTAAAAGGTCTAGCGAGCCTATTTGCTTCTGAAGTTCTTCTGTGTGACTACGAGCAGGGCGTGAATGTGAAAGAATGGCATAAAATCCTCTTTCCTAAGCATTAGGGAATTCCAGGGTATGTCATTGTTTAAGCCCTGTCTATGAGTGGAAAGGTGGTAAATCCATCTTTGTTCCTCTTCCAGGAGGGAACTCTGACAGTCACCTTGATGTGTGTCTAGTTGTTCTATTATCGCCCATTTCACATTGTTTGTCGTGTGACAGGCTCTTAGGAAATGGTCCGCCATTTTGGTAGTATTACTTTTACATCTGACATTAATCTGATGTTCACAAATTGTTGTCTTGACCTTCCTACTTGCCCTTCCTATGTAGCGTAACACGCATTGACATGTTATCATATAGATGACGTTGCTGGAATTACAATTAGTGTGTTTTTTGAGGTGCCATGTTTTATTTGGTTCCAAGTCCAGATTACCAATCAATTGGTCACACTTTGACTGAAACACGTAGACCACTTCACTTGGATTATTATTTCTTCACATACTTTTAGAGACGTGCAAGATCAACTCTCTCATTCATGTTTTTAACCCTACCCCAGGGACCACATAACAAAGAATTAGGGTACCCTGGAGGTAGTTTCAACTCTTACATTTTTCACTCTCACAGTATTCACTACTCACTAAAAATGCAAAACAGCAAAAAACAGCTCTACTGTAATCAGTGTCGAAGCACACCTAGGAGGCACTCTGCCCCCTCGGTGGGAACCCTATGATGAAGCATGCCACCACCTAGGTTGGTGGGTGAGGGTTCTTCTGTAAACCAAATGGGTTCCCTGCAAGGGAGACTTTCTCTGATGACTCTGATGTCTGGGTTAACTAAAGCTTAGCTTTGAGCTCGTTCTCTTTGTAATTTTAGGAATGTTCAAGTTCTTTCAGGGATTGTATGTTATTATAGTGATGTGCATGTCCCCACAGAGATAGTGTGTTATTATAATGATGTTCAAGTCCCCAAAGAGATAGTGTGTTATCATTGCGATGTTCAGGTCCCTACAGAGATAGTGTGGGAAGATGATTGTATTCAAGTCTTCACTGAAATAGTGTGTAAAGACAAAGATTAAATCCCCAGGGAGTGTTAAACTAATGTTGATCAAGTCCAAAGAGAGGTTGTGTGTAATTATAGGAAGGCTCAAGCACCCACAGATTATAATGGTTATTATAATGATGTTCAAGTCTCCACAGAGATAGTGTGTGAAGATGATTGTGTTCAGGTCCCCACTAAAATAGTGTGTAAAAGCAATGCTTAAAGTGTGAAGATAATGGTGCTCAGGTCCAAACAGGTTTGTGTGTAATGATAGGAATGCTCACGTTCCCTCAGACAGTGTGTGAAGGAAATCATGATCAAATATCCACACGGATAGTGTGTTGATAAAGTGAAGTTAAGGTCCCCTGAAAGATTGCATGCGATTACAGTGATGCTCATTTCATGGGGCGTGGCCTGAGCGGCCAACATGGAGAACACCTGAAGCAAGTCTCCCTGCTTAAAGCTCTTTTAACCAGGCTATTATCTGTCCATGCAATGGTAATTTCACCCCCAGGTCTGTGGCCCAGTGCTGGAGGGCCTGGGGGGGGGCACACCACCTGTTTCTGGGTCCTGCTTTGTCTGGACCTGGCCGCTGGGCCTCATGGGCCGGGGGCAAAAGCGGGGACGCCTCGGCCTGCACTGCCACTATTGACTGGATGAAGTGACCTGCGGAGTGCTTCCTGGAGGAAATCAATTGGTCCTGGGGGTCTGGTGCTCTGTGGTCCCCTACTGCTGATCACAGTAGGGAGTCAGAGCACCAACACAGCGAGTCAGCAGAGCTGCAGTCCAGAAAGACAGGCCACGGCCTGGCGGCCAAATGCAAAAAGAACAATTGATGGACAGAATGCAGAACAATGTCATACATTCACCCCCGTACAGAGATCTGGGCCTAAATCCATCATTTTTTTACTCCCCATGCCATTCCAGTTTGAACCCAGCCATATGCAAATCAGTCTTGACCCTGCGCCCAATGGGAACAGTCCAGCCCGAATTGCCAGGCCAGGTCTTCCCTGGAGTGGAAATAAGCCTCCTAGGACCGGTTTTGGGGTTTCACCCCATATCAGCCAGGATAGCTTGACTCCAGTGGCATGGAGAGCACGGAACACTGGTCTAGAGGTGCGATTGTGGCGTGGAACTCTGGTGACTAGGCCTAGTTTTATTGGTACCAAGCAGGTGGGTGCTGAGAGACTTAACAGGGGGCACTCTCCAGGCCTTGAACCTGAGGTTCAGCCCCGACCTCCACACTGTGGCTGCCCCTACATAACACAGCTATGTAACAGGGAAGCCCTGTGACTGGTCCGCTGTGGGGCTCCCATGCTGGTGGCTGCAAGTGGGTCCACTCACCCCCCCAATCTCCCCTCCTTTCCTGTCTCCACCACCTGCCTAAATTATGTGATGCACCAAAGCAGCAAAGACAGGGGCCAGTCACTGCCTAGACCAGACCCCCCCACCAGCCTGGCTGCCACCGAATCAGACAAACTAGACACTATACTAAACTCCATAGATATTTCCAGCATCTCCCTGGAAGTAAAGGTGGATTCTGTGGCAACCGATGTGAAACTCCTGTGGATAAATCACAGATGCCTTGCAGAACACATCACCCACTCAGAGAAAACATTGACTGAGCTACAGCCATCTACATTTGACCTTCATACTTCGTTACAGGGCTTAGGACATGGTCCGTACTCTGGAACACAGAGCAGAAGTTTCAGAGGACCGCTCTTGCCTCAACAATGTTCGGATAGCTGCTATATGAGTGACTACCTGGTAAAAAGACCTGGTCCCCACCTCAGCTTAACATCCTACTTTTCCATCAAGAGGGCCACCTGGGTGCTGGCCTGCCGCCTCAGTGGGAGGCCCTCCATGCTCCATAGTGGCCCAAATACTACATTATAAGGACTGGAATGCAATACTAGATAGGACACTGAGTCCTGACCCCATACAGGTCGACAATAACTGCTTTCTGCATTCTATACACTTTCAGTCCAGAGACAGAGGGCCTCTTTTTGGGAGTCAAGAGTAAATTTCATGCCTTGCGGGTCAAGTAGGTCCACAGCGGCAGGCAGTCAACCTAGACGCCGGCAGCTACATTCCACAAATGTTCCGGGGACCACAGAGTTCCTCCTCTGAGGCCTTGGAAAATGGGGATACTTCCTCTGGTGTGCTACAAGAGATGGGGTCACCTCCCAGGGTTACCACCCAAATAGCAGATGACCTCCTCTAACAGAGGCCGTGGCAGTACTCCCTCAGTGCTTATCCTTCATCATCCCTGGGTCCCAGGGGTGTCTTGGGCTCCTGCCCATAGGGCCACTACTTCAGAAACTCGATATACCCTTCAGGTCACACTCACACATTTACACTTCTGTTTCTCCATCAAGAGCATGGGCTACTCTCCCATCTATGATGACTTTTCTCACGATCCACGCCCCAATTTGGACTTGCCTTACCTTGTTTTGTTCTGACTTGGTGAGGAGTGCAGTCTGTGTGTGGGTGGTGGGAGCGGGTCTGTGGAGGCAGGTGAAGTGGCAATGTCAGCAGGCAAAGGGGCCCACTGTGGACTGAGGTGCAGCTCGGCAGCAGCATTCGTAGCAGCGTCCAGGGTTGAGCAGGTGGAGTTAGTCAGCGGTGTAGCTGCAGGAGGTGTTTTGTTCAGGGTTCCTTTCATTGGGCGCAGCTATACAGATGAGTGGCATAGAGTGGAGTGTTGTAGAATGCAAAACCATAAAGTGGAGTGTGGTAGAGTGGAGTGAGGTAAAGTGCATTGGGATAGACTGTGGTGGCATATAGTGTTATAGGGCACTGTGGAGTGGAGTGTTGTGGAGTATTCTACAGTAGAATAGCTTAGAGTGCAGTGGCATAAAGAATAGTGGCATAAAGTGGAGTAGTGTACAATGGAGCAGTGCAGAGTGGAATATCGTACAGTTTACTGGCATACAGTGTAGTGACAGAGTTGAGTGGCATATAGTGTAGAAGCATGGAGTGGAGTGTGGTACAGAGGAATAGCATAGAGTGTAGTAGCATAGAGTGTAGTGACAGAGTGGAGATTAGAGTGAAGTAGAATGGAGTAGTGTACAATGTACACTGTACAGTATACAATGTAATAGCGTACAGTGGATTGTCGTGTCGTGGAGTGGCGTACACTGCAATAGCATATAGTACAGTGGTGTGCAGTGGAATACAGTGACGTGGCATTGAGTAAAATAGTGTAGACTGTAGTGTTGTAGAGTGGTGTTGAGTACACTGGAATAGAATACAATGGAGTAGTGTAGAGTGGAGGGGCCTACATTGGAGTTGTGTAGACTGGAGTGTGATAGAATGGAGTAGCATAGAGCGTAATAGCGTACAGTGAAGTGGCGTAGAGTGGATTGGCGTAGAGTGGATTGGCGTAGAGTGGATTGGCGTAGAGTGGATTGGCGTAGAGTGGATTGGCGTGGAGTGGCGTGGCATAGAGTGGCGTGGCATAGAGTGGCGTAGAGTGGCGTGGAGTGGCGTGGAGTGGAGTGGCGTGGAGTGGCGTGGAGTGGAGTGGCGTGGAGTGGCGTGGAGTGGCGTGGAGTGGCGTGGAGTGGCGTGGAGTGGCGTGGAGTGGCGTGGAGTGGAGTGGAGTGGCGTAGAGTGGAGTGGCGTAGAGTGGAGTGGCGTAGCGTGGAGTGGCGTAGCGTGGAGTGGCGTAGCGTGGAGTGGCGTAGCGTGGAGTGGCGTAGCGTGGAGTGGCGTAGCGTGGAGTGACGTAGCGTGGAGTGACGTAGAGTGGAGTGGCGTAGAGTGGAGTGCAGCAATTGAAACAGACAGTGTGAAAGTGTGAAAACTGATATAGATGTAATGTGACTGGCATACACTTTGTGAGGTGTATATGGTAATTTTTGGTACTATGTATTCATATTGTATGTAGTATTGAAGTTATAAGTTTTATGAAAAATGTGTTATATATTTACTGCGGTACACCGTGGTAAGTTTGTGGTATACCACTGTAAGTTTGCAGCATACCACAGTAAATTCAGATGAGAAGTCAGTATGTGATTGGCTAATGCCTGTGTTAATCAAAGGTATTACCACAGTACTGCGTAGACTTTTTTGCGATTATTTAAATATTTTAAAAATAGAAATTACACTGTAGTACATTATATTTGTAAAATATGGTGTATTTTATGTTTCTTACGATATATTTTCTTATTTATTTTAAGTACTGCGGCACTCCTGGGGCAGTACTGCGGTACCCCGTACATTTTTTTTTAATATATAGAATCTTAGAAATATTTTTCTCTACCTATTACCACTTTCATGAAGTGGTAATAGGTAGGGGGAAAATATCAAACCTAATGCTTACCTATATCTGAAAGCGTAACACAGAACACAGCCAAAGTGTACCTAAAAACATCACAGCTGCCTTTAACTTTTGTAAAGGCAATCATTAGCCAATCACATAATGAATTGATATCACTATGTACTGCGATACTTCTTCAAAATATCACAAACTTTTGCACAAATGCCACAACTACAGATATCACTACTTTAAAATGGCTTACAACTTAAAAAATACTTACCCTACATACCTGTAGTACCCAAAAGGATCATCTGTGCACAATATTGTGTAATCCGGCCAAATTTAATACAAATCTGTCCAGCCGTCTTCGCGATACGCATGAGTACAAAGTGTATGGAAAATGCATTGGTGCCCAAGCATGTTTTAGGGCCCTCTTTTTTCTATCCAACCAATTGATGAATCGCTTCAAAACTTTGCATACTCTGCTAACGTAGAAAGAGAAATAGGTCTGCAAATTTTTGTGGAGGCTTATCAAATGGGTGTAAAGTTTTTAATGTTAAAGTATCAGAGGAATTCTTTTTTCTAGTAACCCTAACTATAACTACAGAGTGGATACTGTAATCTACCAGTTATAGTTATCTCAAGTAACTGCAACTCGTGCCCTAAAGTAACTATAACTCATGACACCGTTATGCACTTCTTCTCCTCTCGCATATTGCATCACTGATTACATTTTCAGTGACTGCATCCCTAATGACATCTGAAATTACATCATTGATAACAAAACTGTGCAGGACGAGGGTGCAAGATATAGTTACTTTAGGGCATGAGTTATAGTAACTTGAGAACTCTGATTCAAAGAACAATTATGTTACTAATTTTAAGCATACAATTTATGGAGAAGCATTAAATACTTTTATTTTGAAGTATACTTTAGTCTTTGCTAGTGACATGTTCCACAAAAATAAGGCTTGCATCCCAACCTTCTTGGGTGACCACTCGGGGAGTAATACTGATTATATTGTGATATTGGCAAAGCTTTCCCATCTACTATTAGATTTTATTGTGGCTAGTTATTGTGTAAGTGATCATAATCCCCTATTATCACACTAAATTATTACTTTACACCTAATAGTTTAAAAAAAGGATGGGATAGCTTATTCCAAAAGTAAAAGATTAAGGTTAAAATGGGATAAAATTGACCCTATTGTATTCAATCAAAATATTGTGGTCAGAAAAATGGCCTCTATTTTAACCTGTCTGAAGGAGGATACAGGGCCTGACATCATACAAGATGGGTTTAAGAACATTTGCAGGTCCATATCGGACAATTTAAATTCCACCAGATCCCCCAGAGAGTCTCCCCCCACTGATGGGTCAATGCGGCTTGTTCAGCTGCCCATAAACAGTTGATGGCAGCTCTTAAATCTTGTCTCTGTTTAATACAGGAAGTTAAGGATGCAAGAAGGTTATATAAATCAACTTTAAAGGAAAGGAAAATTGAAATAAAAAAATAAAGCATGGTAAGACCTCGTAGTGGTGGGGAGGACTAGGGATGATATGAAGTTTTGGGATGTGGTAAACCAGCCTTTTTCAGAGCTAGAGGCCCCAAAAGTGGCACGCCTAATTCCTGGTGATTTCTGGGTCTCCAATTTTTACAAACTTTTTCAATCAGGAAATAAGTCCACCAACATAGGATGAACTATTGCTTGATTCCCCAAAACCCACAAAGTCTCCCGATTCGCATTGGCACCCACTAAGTGATTCTAGCCAATGGGAAATGTGTTCCCGGAAAGGAACCTGGCCCAGACGGTGTCCCTGCGGATATTTTTAAAATATAGACCTGTGGGACACTTGCAAACTAATGTTTTTAAATCTGCTGTCTCAGGTGCTACTCTAGACTCCTGAAGTACAGCCATAGTTGTCCCTATTTTTAATAATGGAGACAGATCTCTGCCACCCTGCTATAGGCCAATTTACTTATTGGACTCCAGCATTACGGTTCCGGGCCGCATCCTTTTGTTCCATATGGAGAGATGGGCTGTTGAAAATATTATCTTAAAAGAAATCCAATATATTGGTTTAGGCCAGGTAGTGGCACTGTTGATCAGTGCTTAAACCTTTACCTTATAGCAGGTAAATGTGTTGGTGCCGGGGGAGGGACACTACATCTGGGCTTTATTGACTTTTCAAGTGCATTCGATTTAGTGAACTGCTTGAAAGTATGGCATCAAATAGAAAGGATAGGCAATGAAAAAGAACTCCTTGTCCTCATCAGGACCTTGCGGTTAAGGTCGGTTTTTGGCCCCTCTGGGGCATGCTCCCCTCATATTAGTTCCACCAGGGGCATTAGACAGTTTGACATATTAATTATGAAGATTCTATTATCTGTTGCTGGTGTTATTCTGATTGTGTTTTTATACTTTATGTCCTTCTCCTCGTTCTGTATATTTCTGTACTTGCTTTTATGGCTTTTGCCGAATAAAGACTCTATTGATTGATTGACTTTATTATTAAAATATTACATATTTTATTTATGAGGGAACACCCCAAAACCCCCTTTCTTGTAACCTTACCATCCTATTCACTTATCCACCCTAAAACACCCTTACCACCCTTTACCCGTACTCACACCTAAACCCTAAAAAACACCAATATATATATATATATATATATATATATATATATATATATATATAGTCACGACCTAGTTTCCATAGGATTTCTTTTTTTTGTGCTGATAACTTTGGCGCCGTTTGATGAATCTTCACGAAATTTTCAAAACTAAGTTACCAGTCACTTCAGCTGGTGTCTTGAAAGATTTAGGGTGATCCATCAAGTGGGGGCTGAGAAAAAGGGGGGGGTTCCAAAACACGTTTTTCCCATGTTAATTCCCATAGGGACTTTTGGCACAACTACAGCCTGAACTGCTGAACGGAATTACATCAAATTTGGATGGAAGATAGATCTCGGTCCAGGGCATTGCCTTTTGCTAGTTTGGTGTAAATCCGTTCAGTAATTTTAGAGATATTAACCAAAATCCAAATTTGTATATCTAGGGGGGGCGTATCCTCTGTGGATCCACTAACAGAGGATCTGGATTTGCTGGCCGCAACTTGACTGGGAAGTTGCGGCTGCCATTTTATGTATCGAGAAACAGTCCCCGGGGCTGCAACACTCCGTGCAAAATTAATAAAGGGGTCAGGGTAGTGGTACCCTGACCCCATGAGTGTGTTAGAGGGGTCCCAGAGAGACCCATAAAGGCCAATAAATTGCCATATAATTTTTTTTTCCCAACGCATAGGAATCCGCGGATCCCCCTTGGTGCTCAGCACGACCCCATCCCCTGTGGAACTCTGAATTCTGACGCAGCTCATCAGAGGCCCATGGTGTTTTCTGGATATTTATGGATGTGTCCCATTTATCACATAATCCATCATCGGCTGCATAATCTGCAGATTTTACCAAAACAATACTTCAAGTTTAAACAGATCAAAAATGACTAAAACCACACTGACAAGGGCTGGCACGCAGTAGAAGGCCCTTTGCAAAAGGTGACTGGTAACCGTTTTTGCATATTGCTGTATTTGGGTGTTAAATTGGTACTAATGAAGGGAAACTTTTGCCCAGATAGTGTTAGTATGTAAAAATGACAAAACAATTAGGTGATACTATCACAAAATGTGCCCCATAATGCTGCAAAAAGTGATTTTTCTTGCCACACAATTTTGCCAAACCTGATGTATAATTTGGTCCTCCTCTATACTGTAATTCTGGAGGCCCTGAGTATAGTATACTAGACTGGTTACTCCAAGCTCGCCAGGGAGAAATTCAAAGATAAATTATGAGCCCATTCTAGTGACAAAGGCCAATTTCTTTAAATGCAGGTCTGCATTTGCCATGCTTTCTCTGAGAGTGAATTAAATAGCCGAGTGACCATGTTAATTTCACAAATCAAGTTTATCTAATGTCTACAGGGTAAGCAGGCATCCTCTATCTGGAGGGCCTTTTATCATCTATCCTGAAAAATTTCAGAAAATTTAGGACCTATTCCATTTTCCAGAGAAGTTCAACTAAACACAGAAGAAAGCAAGTTTTCATGTCTTCTAGTGCAGAGGTAGTTAGCCAGGGGCGGCTCCTCCGCTAATGTGGAGGAGCGTCGACCCCAATGCTTTAAAGCAGTGCAGAGGAAAAAGAAGATGATAATAACAAAACGTGCGGGGCTGGCCAGAGCAGGGCCGAGGGGAGGAGTGGTTTGCCCACTCAAAGTGCGCATGAATGTTTGACCAGCCATCTTGGGCCGGCCATACATTCATGCGCACTTTGCATGTTCCCCATGAGACTGTATTACACAGCCTGGTGGGGAACATGCACAGGCTCCCTGTCCCCGTTTGAGCGCCGAACCTCTGCGCTCAGACCAATCACAACACTGCAATGCAGCGTTGTGATTGGCTTAAGGGAATTTAGGGGAACCAATCATAATTCTGCATTGCAGCGTTGTCATTGGCTTAGGAAGACAGGGAGCCCGGGTGCTTCCCCTGCAACAAGGAGAGGCTGCATAGAGGCGATGGATGGTGGCGCAAGCAGCAGGTAAGTTTTTCATTATTTTTTGTCTATTTTTTTCTACAACCCCCCACCACCTTCCCTACCCCCACTGTATTTAGCTGCACATCATTATATTGAATTTCTTGTGCCACATTGTCTGTGCTACCTTGATGAGCATTGCCATTTAAGTCATTATGTTGCCTGGGTCAATGCAAAATAATAGCTCTATGCTTGTGTTCAAAGAGTGTTATGGTTTTTGTTTTAAAAAAATGGTTACCATGAATATTGAACACTCCAACCAGTCTTTATTATTTTTTGCATTCTGTGGCTTATCGTTCTCATATATGCTGATGAAAATAATAAAGTTCCCAAATGCACAGGATAAAAGTAGAATTAGATGTACTACTCTTTGAGAGCTCAATGTTTATGTACTAATATTCCCAATTAATGACAAGGAGGCTTGCTAGACTTTACTGTCGAAGTCATGCAGCACAGAATGGAAAATTTGTAAACAAAGTCAGATATTTTACCTATAAAGTCAAATAAGTGAACGCGCACGAGCAAATACAAAACATTTCACAGTCTGTGCCTTTAAAAACACTTCCTCTGTAATGCAGGAATACATAAAACCAATTTCAGATGTAAAATGAGGCATTTTGCGTTCCTCGAGTCATGTACGCTTAACCCTTTACCTAAACTGTTGTTTAGTAGCTGGCTCGTTTTCAGATTGAATTTCCAGCCAGGGCATCAAGGTGCGGAAATTCCTGTTTTCAGAGAGTAGAAAACACAGGTACTCAGATCTCCTTTTCTTATCTGGATAACACGCATGGAATGTGTTTTTGACAAAGGCAGCAGATTCTTCTCATGTATCTTTGCAGATGTTATTCTTCTCCTTCCTCGGAGAAGAGCCCTTCCATTGCCGGTCCTCCTTGGCAGCCCTTCCCCCTATTGGGTGTGCAGGGTGGGGACCCTGCAAAGCAATTCAGCCTCTATTGTCATGCCCGTGGCCGAGGAAGAGGTGTGAAGAAGAGCTCACATCAGTGCTGCATGACAAAGACCTTGACTTTCCCAGCACCTGTCAGGCCTTTTTCAACCTTTGCCCCCGTGTCTGCATGGGGAGAGCCTTCCATATCTTAATGAAACATTTAACTGCCGTCTTTGCTGTATAATTCCTTTTTTGATACAATAAACTAGGGTTCTCATTTTGTGCTGTTCGAACTTCCTCCCAGTAGCCCCCTTTCCCTCGCATTGTCTCTTCAAAAAGTACAGTTTGCTCAGGTTGTTTGTATGAGGTCTTAGATCTTTGTCTCATATATAAACTTTACACTTAGAAAAGCATGGTTTTGTTAAATTCCTTATATTTTAAACTCGGTGCGTGAACAAAGCAGCTCCTCCCGGAAGCACATGGTACTAAAACTGATTAAATCATTCTTAATAATGCTTGCGTTTGTGAGATGGCACAGGCTGCGGGCCTCGCAAAAGCATTTCAAAATACATACACCAGAATTTTCTTTTCGTAAATACTTTATTTTCCCATATGTTTCTCGTAAGTACCACTCTTTCTTGCATGATGTTGCTCTTGTTTGACATAGTTGATAATTGTCTCAGCAGATTTTACTGGTTTCAGAAAAAATACAACATAAGCTGCTCCAACAATTTTAAGTTAGATGTGACGGATGCATGCAAAGTGCACTTGGACACTGCACAACTTGTTTGCCAATCTAGCATTTGTTAATTGATATTTTTGGCATTAGAAAAGGGGTGACATTTTCCCAGCATGGATTAACAGTCCTGTTTTAGCTTCAGATGTCTGTGGGGCAGGGGCTTTATCATCAGCAGGAACAAACATGTACATGTTTAAGTCCATCTAAAATACAAAATACTCTATTTCGTTTTCAAAAAGTGCTTTGGAAAGCATTTTTGCATAGTTACAGTGCTGGGTTTAACCACAATAAAGGCAATACAATGCCAAATTTGCTAAATTATTCCTTCTCAGGCACAGATTAGTATTCGATTTATAGTTTGTCTAATTTTCACATCACTACCCCATGGACACCATGTTGCCCATGTTGTTGATTGCCCCAACCCCCTCCACTCTTGTCCGTGTGCTTGTTCCCAGCCCCTCCCTCACATCCTTTTTTGTACAAGTTGCCCCCAGCTCCACCGCCCTCCCTCCTGTGTCGCCTCCACACTCATTCTCGTCTGATGTTATACAAAAAAGTGCTATAATGTGGCTTGTGACTAGAAGGGGAGGGCCTTTTTTCCGTTTTGCCCTTCTTCCGTACTGCCCCCTGCCAGCCCCGCTATTATGCGGGCAAACCTGGCTATGTCATGGCACCTTTATTTTACATACAGCCACACGTCACAGAACCCACACTGCTATACAGCATCACTAAACAATTTTGACAATGCCAATTGCTCTCTTGTTGGCGGGACCTATGGGCTTTGCCAATGTTTGATTAATTTGTTTCTTTCAAGAATCACTGCAGCTCCCCATGGAAAAGTTACTACATCTACGGCAGCTGCCAATGTGACTCTGCTGCAACGAGAGTACCTCCAGTGCAACTTCATTACAATTATTAAAGCTCTCAATGTGACGTCACTACTGCAAGGGCACCTCCGAAAATCATTGTAGCTAACTTAGGCAGGTTCAAGGTGACATCTCAGTAGGTACGGAAGTTCCAAGAATAATATCACATCCTCCAGGGTAGCTCCATTTATAACATCACTGCATTAATGGAATCTCTCAAAGTGACGTCTTTGGAATGTGACAGGAGTACAGTGAGGGCACTTCCTTGCATGATGCCAAAACAAAAAGGCAGCTGCCAGTGTAACATCACCACACTGAGGACCCATTGTATTGCCTCCACGGTGAGGATAGTCCTATGAGAGTACACTTCCCTGAAGGTAGTACCCATTGTATTGCCTCCACGGTGTGTCACGTCACTGCAGTGAGGGCAGCTTTCAGTATATTATCTACTTAAGGAGTAGTTCCAAAAGTGATGTTACTATAGCAGTGCTTTAAATGGGCCGGTACTGTCTGGTACTGAGTACCTGCACTACTTTAAATTGAAAGGAAGAGTACAAGTGCGTTGTCCCTCTGATGCCAAAGCAGTTTCAAGAGTGATGTATCTACAGTAAGAGCAGTTCTCAGAGTGATGTCACTGTCAACTGTGCAGCTCCCAGGGTGAAGTCCCAGCAGGAAGGGCAGAACCGAGTGTGATGTCACTGCAGGAAATGAAGCACCCAGGGCGAGATCAAAGTGGAGGATGTGCGATAGACGGAAATTGGTAGGGGCAGCTTGCAGTATGCAGGCACTTCGAAGAGGGACGTTGACAGTGTGAGGAGAGAGAAGCTCGCAGTTGAAGGTGAATGGAGGTAGGGCAGCTCCCAGTGTTATATTGTTGAAGGGAGGGCAGCTCCCAGTGTTATATTGTTGAAGGAGGGCAGCTCCCAGTGTTATATTGTTGAAGGGAGGGCAGCTCCCAGTGTTATATTGCTGAAGGGAGGGCAGCTCCCATTGTTATATTGCTGAAGGGAGGGCAGCTCCCAGTGTTAGGTGATGGTAGAGAGAGCAGATCCCAGTGTTATATTGCTGAAGGGAGGGCAGCTCCCAGTGTTGTATTGCTGAAGGGAGGGCAGCTCCCATTGTTATATTGTTGAAGGGAGGGCAGCCCCATTGTTATATTGCTGAAGGGAGGGCAGCTCCCAGTGTTAGGTGATGGTAGAGAGAGCAGATCCCAGTGTTATATTGCTGAAGGGATGGCAGCTCCCAGTGTTGTATTGCTGAAGGGAGGGAAGCTCCCATTGTTATATTGTTGAAGGGAGGGCAGCTCCCAGTGTTGTATTGCTGAAGGGCAGCTTCCAGTGTTATATTGCTGAAGGGAGGGCAGATCCCAGTGTTATATTGCTGAAGGGAGGGCAGCTTCCAGTGTTGTATTGCTGAAGGGAGGGCAGCTCCCATTGTTATATTGTTGAAGGGAGGGCAGCTCCCATTGTTATATTGTTGAAGGGAGGGCAGGTCCCATTGTTATATTGCTGAAGGGAGGGCAGCTCCCAGTGTTAGGTGATGGTAGAGAGAGCAGATCCCAGTGTTATATTGATGAAGGGATGGCAGCTCCCAGTGTTATATTGTTGAAGGGAGGGCAGCTCCCATTGTTATATTGTTGAAGGGAGGGCAGCTCCCATTGTTATATTGCTGAAGGGAGGGCAGCTCCCAGTGTTAGGTGATGGTAGAGAGAGCAGAACCCAGTGTTATATTGCTGAAGGGAGGGCATCTCCCAGTGTCAGGTGATGGTAGAGAGAGCAGATCCTGCATGATGTCAGCGTTGTAAGTGCTGGCTCCAAGGGGCATGGCTGTGGCGAGTGACGGTTTTAGTATGAGTTTACAACAGTGAAGGCTGCATTCAGTGTATGGAATATCACCCTACTAAGGGCAGTTCTTAGTGTGTTTGTGATGTTGGTGCACCAAGGAAAGCTCTCTGTATGATGCATTACCAGTGTGATGCCACTGCAGTGGGAGTAGCTCCCATTGTTATCAATGTGATGTCACTCTGGTGAGGACAGCACTTACTGCATGTAAGTGTTGATATTGTTAATTAGTATGTGTACAGTGCTCAATTTGTCATTAATGGATCTGGCAAATCGGATCTATTGTCTCTCTGCAATGTTCTGGCAAAAATAGATTTTAATAGAGGCACAGACGATCAAAGGGTAGAAATTACAAATGGTTAGTCTCTTAAAGACTTTAGACTTCTAAAGAGTGAGAACTTAGTTCCTTTACTCTTTCTTTCTAGGTCAACAAACATTGCTGCTTCTCATATCACTAACTCCCATTATTACCATTTGTCATCATTTTTAGACCAGGAAAAATTTAAATTACGCTGCATACGTTACCCAATTTTTGGAATTTTGTTCTATGCTTGTTACACAAAATTCCCCAAATTGCACCACTTCACATAAATAATATCAGGCTATTTGCAGCATACTTTTACCACAAGTGCATGGGAATAATGAGAATGGCTTGAACATGAGTGGCTGTTGCTTTTGCCACTTGTGTTTTTTCATGCTGTGTTTTTACCGCAAAACTCATTTTATGCAATGTAGCATTAAATAATGGATTCTCATTTTATATATTTACAGGTGATTTAGCGTAGTTTTCCTGAAATGTCGCATACTTACACAAAAGAAAATTATGAGAATACATCACACCCTATCATTTTACACATTTTTTAAGGATCTTTGCCTAGCAGACGTTGCCAAATGGATTACTAGGCCTTCTCTGATTATCCCCTTTTTTAGTGCACATATCAAATAGGCACTGTGCCCCAAGGTAAGATAAGAGCCCCTTACTGGTCACTCATCTAAGAAATCAAAACACTTCCAATATAGGATGATAATAAATGCAACACTGTGCCAGCCATTCATTCCCTAATAATGTAGTATGATACTAGTCCAAAAATGTGCTTCTGCACCACACATGAAGCACTGTAAAATACAATACAATAGCAGAACCCCTATCTTTAATTGCAGGAGCAAACTGTCTTTGGTTCCTCCCCCGACCTGTTGGACCTGGCCCTTTCTGAAGGGTAATGTCCAGACTTGTTGCCTTCCTCCTACTTTTTGCTGAATTACTGTTGTTCCCCTTAGGACTTTGTGCACTTTATCACTGCTAATCAATGCTAAAGTTCTTGTGCTCTCTCCCTAAAACATGATCACAGTAGCTTCTACCTCATTGGCATATTTAATTTACTTATAAGTCCCTAGTAAGGTGATATTACATGTGCCAAGGGCCTGTAAATTAAATGGCACTGGTGGAACTGCAGCACTGTTTCTGCCACACACTTAAGTAGCCCTTTAAACATGTCTCAGGCCTACCACTGCAGAGCCTGTGTGTGCAGTTTTAACCTGCCATCTTGACCTAGCAAAATAAACCTTTTGCCAGGTCGAAACCTTCTTTTTAATACATATATGTCACCCTTAGCCAGGACCAAAAATGACATCTTCTGAAAAAAACATTGGGTTTGTAGCCACAGATGTCCCTCACACAATACTCTGGAGAGAAAGCCTTCAAGATATTTCTGTCCTGGACCACCCTCATGAAAATAGAGAATTGTGATGGCTCAAGATGTTGTTCTTGGTACTTAATCAAATGCTTCAAAGTGGAGCGGAGGGTGACCATGTGCAGCAGGTGGGGAAAAACTAGCTGGAAAGAGTCTGCCTTCTCCAAGCAGTCATCCACATACTATAAAGTATCTATTCCCAGTCTGCAAAGATGTCCTGTGAACAACACCAGGACCTTAGTAAAAACTTGAGAACCCAAAGTGAGGCCAATAGGAAGGACTAAAAACTGGTGGCAGTTCTACCCTGCAAGAAATCTCAAGGACTGCAATATGAAACTCTGCGTCCTGTGAGTCATAGGACAACATTGTTTCCTGAAGATCCTGGACTTGAAGAGCTTGGCTGATAAAGAGCACTTAGAATTTTTCTTTCCCCATGAAGGAGTTGAGGAGACTCAGATCGCAAATAAGACTCAGGCTCTACTCTTCCTTGGAGACCAAGAAGTAGCAGAAGCTTCACCCAGGCCCCCCTCTGGACCTTTCATACTTCCCAATGACACCACTGGTAAGAAGGTTTAGGATTCTCTATGACAAGATAAGGTCATGAATGGCTGGAGGAGAAGAACAGATTGAGGGGAGACTTTGGGTGGACATATCTTGAAGGGGAGAGCATATCCTTGGGTAATGATTTGGAGGACGCACAGTTCTGAAGTCATAGTCTTCTAGTGGTCCCTAAACTTAGACATCTGTCCACCAGTCTAGTGATTGTGTTCAGCAGAGACAAAAGTAAATGTTTTGAAATAGTAAGGGTGGAAAAGGAGGAGGAGTAAGACTGCTGTTGTTGTTGGCATCTTCTTTTGAGCCTGCTTTTAACCTCTATAGCCACAAATAAAATTGGTGTTGGTCCTGAGGAAGATAAGATGGTTGTAGCACAAAAAAACATGTACAACCTTGAAAAGCTGCAACTGGCCTAATAGTGCTGCTGTGTCTTTTGTGCTGGGTGAGCAAAATCTCATTTGATGCTCTCATGAGGGGTAAATCAGGCCCTACTTGGCTTGCTAAGGGATCCATAAGGATGGTTAGCATTTATCACTTGAAATATGTTCTCACTGTCTCTCTCTGTCTGTATCATTCTATGTCTCTCTATGCCTTTAATAGAGAGATTTCTCTCCCTCTCCTGCCATTTTTGCTTTCTATTCTGTTTCTAGTAGAAGGGATGGGGGGGCTGATAAACAATTTGGAGGTGAACATAACAGAATAAGCTTAGGTAACCTTTTCATGGGAGTCTTTAAGGCAGCACAACATAAAAGCAATGAGGTGAGAACTTGAATACAATTTGCCCAAGCAATGCAAGAAATAGCCATTCACATTCTGGCCATTCCCGTTCTTCCTGAACGCTCATGCTAAAATTTTACAATGAAAGGCACTTAATTACGCTGTGTATAATGGTGTAATTTTAGGAATTTCATATAAAATGTGTGAAATGAAATACCAGAAATTACGCTAAGTACACCAGCGTATTTATATTTTGCTTGGGCCTAGTGGGAATGAAAGCTGCAGATTCCAGTGCCACTTGTAGGTGAGGCAGACCAGAAGAAAGAATTAAGTATGCAGGCATTTTCTCAGAAGAAAATGTGTTTGTTGCAATTGCAGAACTTATAAAGGACGAGGCCCCCAGGTCTAATGTGAATGATTGAAACAGCTACCCAGTTTGTGTGAGCCCATGTTTTCCCAGTTGTTCACAGAGATCTCAGTTGTGAAAGTATTACCCCCCCCCTCATGGATCATAACCCTTTAGTTGTAAAGGGGTGCTAATAGAGGTGACACAAAATCTTAGAGATCTATAATCCTCATTGATATAGATTGTTCGCTATACACAAAATTAATTCTGAAGGCAATCAAAGAATGGGTAGAGGAGCAGGAGAAACTGAATGCAACTCAAGGGGTATTAAGACCAGAACTATCTTCCTTCACATTGTGAATAAATTCAACACGATATAAAAGACGCCTTTATATGTAGTATTTTTGGATTTCACCTCAACCTTCAATATGGTCTAGAGGGCTAGAATGTGGTAAGAAATGGAGAACCTGGGAATAAATGCAGCATTACCATATAGTCAAAATACTCTACACAGAAGCTACTGCCCATGTAAAAGTGGTCTAAAACAGAGCTTGAGCAGGCAATTTCCAACATCAGGTGGAGTGAAACAGGAGCCGTACCATGATGGTCTTTTCTGTCTCAGTGCAGAGCTTTGCGACGGTTGGTTTTTTTTGTGCTTGCTGTGTGTAAAGTTAATTCATTTAACCCGGGTTGTAGATGCTCTGTGAGAAAGGTTCAACAACAAGCATGTTTAATTTTTTGACTACAAACCCCAGCATCCTCAGCATTGGCCAATTTGTTGACTCTGGTATTTAAGGTTGCCTGCCTGAGGTCTTCCCTTCATCAGCATGAATATTGAAAGAATGCAGATGAGTTTTTGGTAGAACTCCTATAGTCTGGTTTTAGTGGCATTACCAAAGAGCTCTATCATCGAGGACCTGGGAACGTTGCTGAGATCCTCAACCTTTAATATGGAGAGGGTATGTATTGTATGGAAAGATGGACATATGGAAAATGCTCAGTTCTTTGTTTTGTGCATATTCCTCACCTTCCTGTTTTGGAACTTTAGATCTTTCTGTAACTGTCTGCATTGATTTCCTAAAAATGCTACTGTGAGCAATGCAAAGAGAGGGGTACTTCCATGAGCTACCTTGCTGTGCTGTGCTGCCTGAAAGGGCAGTAATGCACTCTATTTAACATCAAACAATGCATTCCTGTCCTTTCCTTGCGCTGGCACACTGTCTGCCTAGCACCAATGCAGGTACCATTGCACCAAGATGCCCAATGCAGGCACCGTTGCACAAAGGTGCGAAGGTGCCTGCGTTGTAAGCAGGATTGTTTTTGTGCTGGAAGGGGCACCTTCTTGCACAAACAATGGAAATAATGAGGAGGAAAAAAGATATTTCTGCTTGTTATACTTCCCATGGGGAGGCATTGCATTTTGACGCATTCCCAGGTCAACCATTAATGGTAAATCTGGGAATGTACCAAAATCTAATGGTGGATGCGTGGTAACACTCACGCACCATCCACGGCATGCCTCCCTGGGGCAGAATAATGCAAAGCAGTGATTTGCTCTGCCTTGCATTACTCCAGATTTATCAAGCTATGCAGGACCACGCAAGGTGTCATTGTGTGGCTTATTGTTGTCACCCTTGCACCCCCTTGTGTGGTGAAGGGCCATGCAACAATATAATAAATATGGACCTAGGGATTTTGGGACGTTTAGTTTGTAGTCACATAGCTTCCAATGTGGGAGCATCAGGAAAATCCAAAAATATTTTGGAAAAGACAAAAGTATTTTATGTTGTGCTTGCCAAATAACACCAGATGTTGGCGACATATTTGCCTTCCTCTGTGGCCACAGATTATGATACCGTTTCTGTAGGACCATAGAAGAGTAGTGTGGCAGTGGAAATACAAGAGTGTTGCCTGTAATACTGGTCTGTTTTTTTTACATTTTCGCCGTATCTGCGGATCCCCGCAGAACAAAATGCTTTTTTTGACCCTGGGGGGTCCCACTGGCACACCCCCAAGAGGCCTAGGGGGTCAGGGTGTTTCTACCCTGCCCCCTTTCCATACTTTAAAAAAAAAATGTGTGACTCAGTTCAACCAAGTCCCAAGATCGCTGCCAACAATTCCTGGTTGAAGTGTTGGCAGCCAATCAAATTTCAGTAGGGTTTCATTAGGCTCTTGGGCTCCCAGATATCTATATTTTTTTTTAACTTAAATGTCTCAAAAAATACTGAATGGATTTACACCAAATAAAAAAGCAGACTTTCTGGGCCGACATCTAGCTTTCTGCCAAATTTGGTGTAATTTCGTTCAGCGGTTCAGGCTATAGTCATATTCAAATAATGAAAAATCCCCATAGACATTACATGGGGAAAACGCGTTTTGGGACCCCTTTTTTTTTCTCGGCCCCCGCTTGATGGATCACCCCAAAACTTTCAAAACAGGTGAACCACAATGGTGAAGTTTTGTGAAAATTTCATGAAGATTCGTCAAGAGGCGCCAAAGTTATTAGCTAAACAAAATACGCTTTTCCTATTGAAACTTTGGTCCTAACTATAACTACCTACTGTTTTATATACACATATATATATATAAATATATATAAATAAATAAATATATATATTAAACTCTGAAATTTGAGTCACACACACACTCAGGAAAGTAAAGAGTGGAAAATAATTTAATCAAAGGTGTTCCAGCCCTGCTAAGCATTTCGACCAATGGTCTTGCTCACACATAAGGGTAACTGATACCAACCAATACATATACAGAACGTCATACTGAAAACGTAAACATAGAAGAAGGGCAGAGAACATGAATAATATTACAGCATGGTTTTGTCCATTTTGGAATGTAGTTCAAATGGTATACTCATAACAAAATTACAAGCAAGTAGGTGCTCAAACCAACGTAACAAGGCATCATATGTTTCAAAAGGTTTAAAAAAGTTAACAGTGTAAGATGAATGATGTAGACAAAGACAATCACTAATGAATGCAGGTACATAAATCATGTGACAATGTATCAAGCCCAAGTGGGCTATCCAAGCATACAGGTAACAAAGCAACAGAGGGGGCTGGGTGGGAGGAGAGGGGTGGAGTTGGGGTGAGGCAGAGTTGAGGCAGCATTCAGGTAAGCCTGTTCAACCCAAGTGAGTACATAATGTCAAATACCATCACTAAGTATATGTCCCAAATCCCATGTGTGACAATTAATAGGCATTGTCTCCCACCACCTGTTAGAACTTGGGGTCTCTAGTTGACAGAGGTATGCACCTTTGTCCAAGTAGGGACCCTTGCTTCTAGTCAGGATAAGGGGGATACACACTCTAACCCCTGCTTACTCCCATGGTAGCTTGGCACGAGCAGACAGGCTTATCCCAAAGGAAATGTGTAAAGTATTTGTACTCAAAACACACACTAATACAGTGAAAACACCACAAATGGACACCACAAAAGTTTAGAAAAATAAGGTATCTTTATCTAAACCAATTAAGACCAAAACGACGACAAATCCAACATGCAGGTAGTAAAATACGACTTTAGAACAATTATTTCAAAAATAGAACTTGTAGCAAACAAATAGCTGCACCTGGGGCTGTTATGACTTTGTGACAGGCAATAATCCAAAGTACAGGGCAGACCGCGAGGCGTGTAGCATAGAGTCCCAGGGACCCCCAAAAAACAGTACAATTGGAACAAAGTCTTTGGATGATGCACGGTGTCATGGAGATGAAACGTCGGTTCTGAGGTTGAGGCAGGTTCACTGGCTACCACGGGGGAGGTGAGGGGTTGTGCCGGCAAGGAGGCAGCGTGTCAAGTCCAGGACAGGGGAAGTCGGTTGCATCAGCGGTGAGGCATTGGTACCAGTGAGGCGATGCGAAATCCCAGACTCGTGACCCCCAGTTCTAACACCACTCATAATACACATGTTTTGCCCAAAATAGAGCACCGACCCTCAAACAATAATAATAATAATTAAATAAACAAAGTTCCCCAGTGGCAACATATTGAAAACACATGCACATTCCAAGTTTTGCTCGTAAATTAAATCAAACCACTAGCAACCGACTTCAATTTTACACCAAACAATAACAAAATACACAGTGGTCGATGCTCTGTTCTGGGCGTCCGTTTGGGCACCTACTTAGTTGTAAGTTTGTTATGAGTACACCATTTGAAATACACTCCAAAATGCCGAAACCTTGCTGTAATGTCATTCATGATCTCTGCCCTTCATGATGTCATAGAACATGTCATGAGTGATGTCATATGTGAGGTCATAGGCATTGCATGGCCAGGGCACAAGTTATAATTAGTGCTTCTAACTAGAAATGGTGAATTTCTGTGTCTTTTTTTAGTTCAAAACTTTAATGTTGTTACTGAGAAATTCACCTGACTACAACGTTACTTTAACCTTTGTTTTTTTTTAGTGACTTTATATATATATATATATATATATATGTCAAACAACAGTAAGGCTCATTTTGGGTTTATGGGTGGCTTGTGGTAAGTGTAAGTTTAGGGTTTGGGGGTGAGTAGTGGTAAAGGGAAGTAAGGGTAATTTTAGGATTTATGGGTGGTCAGTGGTAAAGGGTGGTAAGGGAAATGTTATGGATTATTGGTGACTAGTGGTAATGGAAGGTTATCAGTAAATTAAAATGTTGGGTTTATGACTGGGTAGTGGGAAAGGGCAGTAAGTGTTTTTAGGGTTTAGGGGTGATAAGGGTAATTTTAAGGTTTAGGGGTGAGTACTGGTAAAGGGTGCTATGTGTAATTTTATGGTTTAGCGGTAACAGTAATTTAAGGGTTTAGGGGTGGATACTGATAAAGGGTGATAAGGGTAATTTTAGGGTTTAGGGGTGGTAAGAGTAATATAAGGGTTATGGGGTGGATAGTGATAAAGGGTGACAAGGGTAATTTTAGGGTATACGGTTGGGTAGTGTTAAAGGGCGGTAAGGGTAATTTTAGGGTTCATTGGTGGCCAGTGGTATTGGAAGGTTAGCATATATGTATATATTTATGCTTACCATGCACGGTAAAGGCATATGCGTGGTAAGACACCTGCGTGGTAAAGGCATGCATTGTAAAGTCATACAACCTGTAAACCAAATACTAATTTTCATATTCTCTGTTGTATGACCTTTAATTATTGGAGCCTAAAGATAAAACTGTTTCCGGTAAGCAAGAACCTAGCTATAACCTCGAGGAATAGGCATTAAGTTAGCATTTTGTTTGCATGTTACTTTTCCTTCACTACCTACAGGGCTCTGGCTTTTAATTGTAAACTGATTGTGAAATTAATTAATTAGTTCATATGTGCAATCTGTGACCGAAGGATCTGGACAAATTAGTCCATTTAACTGTGTCTCAGTTCACTAATTCACAAAAACTGTAAGGGTGTAGACACACTATTCTGCGTAGAAAGGGCTGGATTACAATTTTAAACATCCACATTTTTGGGTTAAATTTTTAAGATTAATGAAAAACCTGACTGGGAACAGGAACAGTGGTTCGTTTTTAGCTATGAAAGTCTATTTCTGTATGCAATAGCATGTCTTACTTTTGGAACCAGCGATTTTTGTGCACAAACCAAATATAAAGTGCAGAACTGGGCTTGAAGGTCTTCTAAACCTTATATTCTAAAAATAATTGGCTTATCATTTAACAAAAGAAGCCCTTCATCCATTGCCCTCAAGTGGCCCTCATTTAGGGGTGAAAATAATTTTTTTATTGAAAAAATTACTGCATCATCACCACACGTTCATCTCAGAGATGAATTGTTATACAATAGCCAGGCCCAGATTTACTAAGAAATTATGTCGGGGTTGCAACCCTTATTTGACGCAGTCAAGATGCAAAATCCATTGTAGATTTACAAAGCCATGATAAGCGGGGCCTTGTTAAAAAAAAAAAAAAGTAAGGCAAGGCAGCACAAAGAACATTCCCCTGTAGATGGCAGATGAACATGACTAATGGAAACCTACATACATACTAAGAAACCCTGGACAAGCTATTTAGAATGCTTAACAATGCCAGGTCTGTCGCCTTCCAAAATCAGACAGGCACACACACTTAACGATCTTCTTGCTCCTCCTAGAACAGCTATGTCTGCATCTTTACTCTCCGCACCAGACTTTGCAACCAGTTTCTCATCAAAAATCACCATCAGATAAACCCTAGCCTCACTACTAACTTTTCCTCTTTCTACACTTGGTGACTTTGCCTGTAGAAACCACTGGACCTTTCCCCGATACTCAAATCTAGTAACGCTTTGTGAGCTTTTTACCCTTGTAATCCTGTAAACAAACATAAAACTTCCTTCTTGAACCTCTAGAGCACGACTGTCTGACATCCTGACATCCATATTCCTCACTCTCTCCTATTTGGCATCTACCCCTCATACTTAAAAACTATGTTGGAGATCCCTTACCAAAAAACGGCGAACCCCGCCTCCCCATCCAATTTCTCTACTGCCCTCCTTTTCCAAAAAATCTAATGTCTCATCTTCAACCACCTTTAATTCTTACAACCTGCTCCATGTGTTCCAGATGGGATTCTGAGCCCTCCACTCCACTGAAGTTTCCCTCATTCACATAGCTAACTTCATAAAACCAGCCTACTGCAACGTCCTCTGAGCCATCATAGTCCTGGACTATCTGCCACATTTGACACCATTAACGACCTACCTTACTTGACATCCTAAGGCCCCTAAGCATCATAGGCTTGACATTGAACTGGTTCTCCTACCTATTTTGCTGGTCTGTCTCTGTGGACTGGCAATCCATCAAATCATCTCACTGCCTCCCCCCCCACCCCCCCAACTACCAGCTGGTGTCCACCAAGGTTCTGACTTTGGTCATCTCCTTTTGTTGCTTTACACCACCTCCCTTAGCGATGTGATCTACTGGTTTGTGTTTGCTAAGAAATTTATGCAGACAAAACCTTTTTTCCCCTTTTCTTTCACCCCTTCTGAAGCCTCAGATATTAGACTGCCTTGCAGCAAGACATTTTCTGCATAAACCAGTCTTATGTAGGCAAAACGATGGGAAATTGTGTACTGTGAAAAATGTGTGCAGTACAACATTCAGGATTTTCGTCATTTTTGCTAGTGTCATTATATTTATGTCTATGCTTACTACTGAAAGTGAAGAGCAGGAAAGCCTAGGATAGATGGACACAGGCACATAAATAGTGAAATCAACCCAAGAAACTACTGCTCCGGGTGCAAGGATAAGCAGAGCATTATCAGGTGCTTTGCAAGTTTCCAACTTGCTACTCAGTTGAGACCCTCTACAGGTCATTGTCCCAAGAGCATAGCAGCAGATTAGAGATGTCTGCTGAGAGAGAAATCTGTCTCATATTTTCTTTCTGAAATGAATGTCACTAAATGTTATTTCCTTATTTTACAAAACTGTACACCTTGTATCAAGAAGCAATTCAATGAACAGAACATATTCAGAATATATCTATTCCTCTAGAAACAGAAATATCAAATTTTCAAGTTTACATGGATGTGTTTTTACTATCAAGTATGTAAATATTTTAGGTTGTAACATAGAAAGCTTTTTCTCATTTCATTTCTCATCTGAAAGAAGTGAAGCATATACTTTAAGGGGCATCCAAGAACTGTGTTCAAAGCAGGTTATGGCATTCACCCATTGCAGTGCATATGCCATGGCTGAAATCCCATTTTGATGTGAGGGATAATTTGAAAGATAGCCGGCCTGTGCGAGAATTAGATTTTTGAAGTTTGTAAATCTGAAATATTGCTGTTTTCCATGAAAGACAACACTTACTATATGTCAGAAGAGGGGAATCGCTCTGTGTTATGTCTGAGCCAGTAATTTGTACTCTGTAATACCTGAGCCTGTATGATCATTTGTCTCCTGAGATCGGGTTTAGACAAGAGCCAGTTGATCTTTGTGACCTGTGGCTTACTATGGCTTTGTAAGGCTTCTGAAAGGTGCATATGTGGGGCAGTAGTTTAGGATGAGATTAGTATGTGACTGGGGGCACTCACAGAGTACCTTCTAGTGTGTGGGTGCCCAAAGGGCTTATGTCACTGGAATAGATGTGGCGTGGTCACTCGGGTATATCAGTGAAGGGTAGATGTTTTCAAACTTTCATTTGCCTTGTTAAATGCAATATACAATCAGCACAAGTTTCAAAAATTATTCCTCGTCTGCATCAACCATTTAACATATTGCCTATTGATCTTATTCTACTAATACAACAAAAGGAATAATCTAATGGTGAGATGAATTAGTGTTACAGCCGAAACTCCTGACTTTGGAACTGGGGAATCCGATTTGAGTCTCGGCAGCAGCTCAGCATCCTTTGATTCTGGGCAAATCACTTAGGGTCACATGCATCAAACTCTTCATTTGCGATTACCAAATAGCGATTTTTAAGGAAACGCTATTTGGTAATCGCAAATGCCTATGCATGTAGGAATCGCAATAAAATGTGCAATTCCTTATCATTAGCTAATAGCGATTAAGAAATTGCGAATCGCTATTAGCTAATGTGACTCAATTCATTCCTATGGGCCTACATAGATGTGTGAACAAGGGCACAGGGTGCTCGAAACGTGTCACAGAGGGAGAAAAGAATAAACATCTTACCTGCCACTATTATCTGGGTCTCTCTGTTCGCCGGTGCGGAGGTTCGGAGAGAGTTCTGGAGGAAATATGTATATATATATATATATATATATGTGGAAAAACCAAAGTCCTTGAAGCGCCAACTACACAGCAGCACAGCAGGTACGGACTACACGGGGCAAATCCATGGATTTAAAAGTGCTTTTATTCGGTGATATCAGTGCATCAAAAATGAATGTGGCAAGTGCCCAGCATTACGCGTTTCGCCTGCGTTTCCGCAAGCTTGATCACACGACACGCTGAACCGCATTGAACATTTTTAAAGTGACACAGTGCATATCCAACTCCTCCCCTCTAGTAAACAAGGAAAACATACTATGAGTTACTTGTTGCTTAGACATATTAAACCCCATAAGGTCCACACAGTAAAAGATGTAACCATTCATAATGTTGAATATATCCAACCTGTTAAAATAAACAGTAAATCTGGTATAAAACACTTGAACTGAATAGATTAAGCAAGGAAAAATTCCCAATATATAAAAAAGCACGTGTAGACATATGTTGAACACATGAACCGAGGAGAGGATGTTGAATCGAAAAAGTGCTAGTGCTTCATAAAAATACTGTGTTGCCGACTATTAAAATCATAGTCGACAGCCTACTTAAAATTCATGGATGCCTAGATGCTCACTAATAAATACATTTAAAGTGCAAGTGCATATACAAAATGAATTCAGAGGGGATAACACTTATATAGGGTACTATAGTATATCGGTTGCGCCCTTTCCTTAAATGAACAAAATAAAGTGCAAGTGCACTTATAATAGACAGACCTAGGAATGGGAGATGGGGATACAAGAGACTCTAATATATCCCACCTTCATAACAACCTATAATACTAAAATATACATTAATCTGAAAGAGACACGTTAGTGACAGATTCCTTACCTTAGAATATCCCCAGGTGTCAGGCTGGATCCGGAAAGTTTTTGCGTAGCAGTACCCTTGCGCGTCGGTAGGCGGCGTCGTGCGGCTCCGCGTCAGTCGTCGGCGTCGTGATCGCCGGGATGACGTCGCGGGCAGTACTTAGGCGCCGCCCTGCGCGCTGACGTCAGTTCTTCTTTTTCCGCGCCAGCAAGCGCAGATCCGGGAAGAGCAGTGCCCTAGTCATTTTTTGACTAAACTTTTTGGTGAATTTTTCACTGTTTTTCTTCGAATCGACTTCAAGGTGTCGTAGGGATGCCCGGGTTTAAACGTTGCGGCGCCTGTGCTCGGATGATGTCCATCACAGACCCGCATCGGGAGTGTCTCTTCTGCCTCGGCCGAGGCCACGACACGGAGTCTTGTTCCGACTGCCGGGCCCTCAACCCGAAAGCTTTGCGAGAGCGGTCTCGAAAGCTCCTCGAGGCCCGGCATTCGGCTCCGCGCAAGCCCCGGTCGCGTGAGAGGTCCAGGGGTCAATCGCGGAGTCCACACCGGTCGTCGGCATCGAAGCCTTCTTCGTCCGGTAAGTCCAAACACAAAAAGTCCAAAAAGCATCGTCGCTCTAGGACTTCGCCTCGCCGGTCTCGCGACTCGGCTGAGGCCCCTCCCGGCACCGTCCCCGCGGCCCCGGACATGCCTGTGGAGTCGCCCCCGCAATACCCGTCCTTCCCGGGTTCGGGGGCGGATCCGGCCCAAGTACAGGAATTCCTGTCGGCCATGGCCCGCCTCTTCGGGCCTCAAGGTCCCTCCGGTGCGCCTTCGGGCCCCGCGGGCCCTGATGGGGTTGCTCCGGCGTCGCCGACGGCTCCGGCCCCGGCGTCGCCCGTGCCTCCAGCCTCGATCCCGGCTCCGGCCCCGGCCTCGATCCCGGCTCCACAACCCCCATCGACGCCGGTCGACCTAACGACACCTCCGCCGGTGCCGATGTCTCCGGTGCCGTTCTCGACGCCGCCTGGGGCTCCGGGCGGCGTCGTCCCCCAGTTCCTTCCGGCTCCGGACATGGACCCGGACCGACGTCGCTCGACGCCTGTTCCGGCGCCGATGGGACCTTGGGTCCCAAATGTCCCTCCTCCTCCTTATTTTGAACCAGAGGAGGACCAGGAGGACTGGGAGGGGTCTGATGACCCTCTGACACAACACTGTCAGTGCGATGAGGACTGGACAGAGGGTCTAGGGGATGCCAGTGGTCTAGATACTTCCCCTGACACTGGCATGCTGTCTCCTCCCGTGGCTACGTAGGAGGGAGCCATTTTTGCAACGGTGTTGCGTAGGGCGGCTGGGGCCTTACGTCTCCAACTCCCTACTGTGGCGGTCAAGACTAATATCTTGACAGAGGTGCTTCAGCCGGCAGCCTCCTCTTCGGAGACTGTGCTGCCGTTTAACGACGCCCTCACTGACGTTCTTTTGGGCGCCTGGTCCAAGCCCAACACAGGGGCTCCTGTGGATAGGAACGTGTCCCGACGCCATCGCCCAGCTCCGGGCGACCCCCTGTTTCTCTCTGTCCACCCCACTCCTGAGAGCTTGGTTGTCCAAGCCTCCGCTTCCCAAACCGCCTTCCCTACCGCCCCTCCGGATAGGGAATCCAAACGCCTGGATCAATTTGGGAAGAAGGGTTTTTCTTCCTCCAGTGCTGGCTTGCGGTCCATCAACACCGCTTGTCTTTTGGGCCGATATACCCACTCCTTGTGGGATTCGGTGGCGAATGTTTTGCCCCAGTGTTCTGAGGAGGTCCAGACACTGCTTTCCCGCGCCATTGCGGAAGGAAGGGATGCGGCCAAATACACGATACGATGTGGCCTTGATACCGCCGACTCGCTGGGCAGGTCTATTGCAACGACGGTGGCGCTGCGACGCCACGCCTGGCTGAGAACCACTGGTTTTCAGGGGATGTCCAGAATACTCTCATGGACATGCCCTTTGATGGAGTCGGTCTTTTTGGGTCCAAAGCAGACCATGCGTTGGAGCGCTTTAAGGACTCACGGGCTACTGCCAAGTCCCTGGGCCTTTCTGCTACACGCCCTCCGCTGACTTCTGCTTTTCGCCCCTATCATGGCCACGGTAGGGGCGCCCCTTCACGTCAGCAGCCCAGCCACCGGCCCGCGCAGCAGGCGTCTTCGCGTGGCCGAGGACGTGGATTCCGCCGTGGCGGATCGGGCAACCAGCGTGCGGGTCAGGCCACCACCTCCAACCCGTCCGCGGCCTCCAAGCCCTCCTAGTCCCTCCTTTCAGGTGCACAGCACGCCAGTAGGGGGCAGGGTCCGCCATCACCTTCCCCACTGGCGTACCATCACCTCGGACAGGTGGGTCTTGGACATTGTCCGAAGGGGCTACTCCCTCCCCTTCGAGACCACCCCCCAGCCATGCCACCTCAATTCCACCGCATGTCAGGGGATCACTTGGTACTTCTGCAGAAGGAAGTCACGGCCCTCTTGGCCAAGAGGGCCATCGAGCATGTTCCGACCCCAGAAGTAGGGCGTGGTTGCTACTCCCACTACTTCCTGGTGCCCAAAAAGGACAAGGAGGACATGCGTCCTATCTTGGACCTCCGGAACGTCAATCGCTTCCTCCGGAAGGAGAAGTTCAAGATGCTCACCCTAGCTCAGGTCTTGACTGCCCTCGACCCTGGAGACTGGTTGGTAGCGTTGGACTTGCAGGACGCATATTTCCACATCCCCGTCCTGCCGGCCCACCGGCGTTACCTTCGGTTCACGGTAGGCCCCGAGCATTTTCAGTTCACCGTGCTCCCCTTTGGCCTTACCAGTGCCCCTCGGGTGTTCACGAAAGTGATGGCGGTGGTCGCAGCTCATCTGCGCCGGGCAGGAGTTTCAGTCTTCCCCTACCTCGACGACTGGCTGCTGAAGGCGGGCTCGTCCCAGGCAGTCGTCTCCCACCTCCAGACTACGGCCGAACTCCTGCACTCACTGGGGTTCTCCATCAATGTGCCGAAGTCGCATCTGATTCCTTCTCCACAGCTCCTTTTCATCGGAGCAGTTCTGGACACGACGCAGTTTCGGGCCTATCCTCCCGAACGGCGAGTCCGGGATATTCAGATGGCATATGCGGGCTCTGCAGTGGGACCTGAAGTTCCAGTGGGCGCAGCACCAGGGCAACCTGTCCGATCACGTCCAGATCTCGGAGGGGACTGCAAAACAGTTGCAGTGGTGGCTCTCGAACCGGCAATGGGTCATGGGCAGATCCCTCTCCCTTCCCCAGCCAGAGCATACAGTTGTGACGGACGCGTCCCTTCTGGGATGGGGCGGTCACATGGGAGAGGCGGAGATCAGAGGCCTCTGGTCTCCGGCGGAGTCCCAGCTCCATATCAACATTCTGGAGCTCCGGGCGATCCGACTTGCACTAAAGGCATTCCTTCCCTCTGTCAAAGGGAAGGTAGTGCAGGTGTTCACAGACAACACCACCGCCATGTGGTACTGCAACAAACAGGGCGGGGTGGGGTCTTGGACCCTTTGTCAGGAGGCTCTGCACCTCTGGACATGGCTGGAACATCAGGGCATGTTCCTGATGGTTCAACACCTGGCAGGTTCCCTGAACGCCAGGGCGGACGAACTCAGCCGCAGGTGCATGATGGATCACGAATGGCGTCTTCACTCGGAAGTGGCGCAAGGACTCTTTCTACAATGGGGAGAGCCTTGGTTAGATCTATTCGCCACCGAAGAGAACGCGCAATGTCATCAGTTCTGCGCGTTGGAATTTCCAAGGCGGCACTCGCTCGGCGACGCTTTTCGTCGTGAGTGGAGTTGCGGTCTGTTGTACGCCTTTCCGCCTATACCACTTCTACCCAGAGTGTTGAAGAAGATTCGGCACGACCGGGCCCAAGTCATTCTTGTGGCTCCGGACTGGGCTCGAAGAGTTTGGTATCCCGAGCTACTCAATATGAGCGTAGATCCCCCGATCCGTCTGCCTCTTCGGGAGGATCTTCTGTCGCAGCAGCAGGGGACGGTCCTCCACCCGAACCTGTCCAGTCTACACCTGCTTGCGTGGAGATTGAGCGGCGGCAGTTGATTCCTTTCGACTTGCCTCCCGAAGTTTGTAATGTGATTCTGGCAGCCAGGCGTCCCTCCACTAAGGTGGTATACGCCTGCAGGTGGAACAAATTTGTGGCATGGTGCACAGCAAAGGCTGTGAATCCCCTTTCTGCCCCTCTTTCTGAGGTCCTTCTGTTCCTTCTCTCTCTGGCCCAACAGGGTTCTGCCCTGGGTACCATCAAGGGTTATCTTTGTGCTATCTCGGCCTTCCTCAGGCTCCCTGATCAGCCCTCCCTTTTCAAGTCCCCTGTTGTTAACAGGTTCTTAAAAGGCATTACACACCTCTTCCCTCCTGTTCCGTTTGTGATGCCTCAGTGGGACTTGAACTTGGTTCTTACCTTTTTAATTTGCGCTCCCTTTGAGCCTCTACATAACTGTCCTCTTCGTCTTCTGACTATGAAGACAGCCTTTCTGGTGGCCATCACCTCCGCTCGGCGGGTGAGTGAGCTCCAGGCTCTATCTTGCAAACCTCCCTTTCTGTCTGTTCATCCAGACAAGGTTGTTCTTCGGACGCGTCCGTCCTTCTTGCCAAAGGTGGTTACTGCTTTCCACATTGGGCAGACCATCACTTTGTCCACCTTCTTTCCGCCTCCGCATCCTTCCAGAGAGGAAGAGAGGCTCCACCGTCTGGACCCAAAACGTGCGCTCTCCTTCTATATTGACCGCACAAAACACTTCCGGGTGGATGACCAGCTCTTTGTTGGCTACGTGGGCGCCAAAAAGGTCGGGCGGTGCACAAGAGGACCATCTCCCGCTGGGTTACCTTGTGCATCAAGACCTGCTATTCTTTGGCTAAGAAGGAGCCTCCTGTTGGGCTGCGTGCCCATTCCACCAGGGCAACGGCTGCTACCACGGCCTTGGGCCGCGGTGTTCCGCTGCCGGTTATCTGTCAGGCAGCTACGTGGGCCTCGCTGCACACGTTTACAAAGCATTACTGCCTTGACAGTCAGGTCCAGAGGGACGGCTTCTTTGGCCGTTCTGTCCTCCAGGACTTCCTTGTCTGATCTTTGTTCGCAGACCCACCACCGGGGTTGGTATTGCTGGGGTATCTATTCTAAGGTAAGGAATCTGTCACTAACGTGTCTCTTTCAGATGCACAAGTTACTAACTTGTGTAACGATATATCTGTAAGAGACAGTAGTTAGTGACAGATTCCTTACCGCCCCACCCATCCTCCCCGTTCTGCGAACTGATTTCTAGGGTTAAGGACATCCCTTTCAGGGCCCTAATATTTTTCAGACACCTATGTCAGCTTCTTGCATGGCTCTGCGTTCCTGGCGTGGAAAGTCGTGTACAGACCTGACGTCAGCGCGCAGGGGCGGCGCCTAAGTACGGCCCGCGACGTCATCCCGGCGATCACGACGCCGACGACGGACGCGGAGCCGCACGACGCCGCCTACCGACGCGCAAGGGTACTGCTACGCAAAAACTTTCCGGATCCAGCCTGACGCCTGGGGATATTCTAAGGTAAGGAATCTGTCACTAACTACTGTCTCTTACAGATATATCGTTACACAAGTTAGTAACTTGTGCGACAGTGATGGAAAAAGGAGAAATCATTGAATAAAGGATAAAAAATATATGTCCTTCAAGTTCTAAATTGTCATCCAAATGCCAGATGTGTATCACCCAGCTATTAGCAACTATATTAAGAACACTTAAACCAATAACTATAAAAGTAGTTAAAAAACCAGACCCCAACCCTCATAAGATTTCGTAAAACCCAGTAAAACCAAGCAAAACCCAGTTAAAATCCATAAAAATGGATAAAACCAGGTAAAACCAAGTACACAAAGTCACACTAGTCTCATTACCGGGTTAAAAAATCAGGCTTAAAACTATACATACAAAAGTACAAACTCAAAATAGATACTATAAAATGATTCATGGATTGTCGAGTGATACATTATCCAGATAATTTCACTTATAAAAAATTGTGCAGATCCTCTCCCGTGTTAAGCCCATTTGGCATCTTGGTGTCGAGGATCAAAATGTATTGAGATTCTAACTGGCGCAGTTTCTTTTCACGATTACCTCCCCTAGGTAATTTGGGTACAGCATCAATAACATAATATTTTAAATCGTTGAGATTGTTGTTATGCACAAGTTTAAAATGACGGGCAACAGGGTAGCTAGGATCAGAATTCACTATTGCACGTAGATGCTGCAAGATACGATTATACACTTGTAGCTTGGTGCTGCCTACATAACTAAGGTGGCATGAACATTGTAGTATGTAGACTGCATACTCAGTACGGCATGTGAATATTCCTTTAATTTTTGTAGGTTTAGAATCAAAAGCACTGGTATACTCGATGGTATTGATACCAAATTTACAAGCCCTACATGTAGAACACTTGCGAAACCCTGTTCTACTGGACAGCCAGTTACTAGTAATGCTTACTTCTGGACTGGATTTAACCAGTGCATCTCTCATAGATGTTGCTCTTCTGAATGTAATCAAAGGGACTTCTGGCACTATTTGAGATAAAGTTAAATCTGTTTTAATGATGGGCCAGTTTTTGTATATAACCCCTCTTATCTTTTTATGCTGACTGCTGTAAGTGGTTATCAGCCGGATTGGTTCTGATATCACAGGGGGAACCGCTGAGATAACTGGCAGAATCTCTGTGCATGTATTATCTAAATTGAGTGTGCATATCGTGTTCTCATAGTTATTAGCTTTTGACATAGCTCTTTTAAGATCGTTCGACTTATAACCTCGGGCTTGAAATCTCTGAAATGATTCATTTTGGCACATTTTTAAATCCGCCTCAGAACTACAAATCCTTTTTGTTGAACTTGGCCCTTTTTGGCCGGTTCACCCCTAAACTTTTTGCCTTGTATGGTAGTAGTTTTAAGTCTCTGGGCACTTTAGCACTGTGGGCCAGTGTAAAGTGCGTGCGCGCTGAGTGCGTGTGGTGAGATTGTCCTGCCCTCCCATAGGAATGCATGGGGGATATGTGTGTCCATGGTAATTCCTGGTGTGAGAGGAGTGCAGGGGCGAGTTTAGTATGTGCGAACTCGTGAGAATAAATGCTGCGCAATGGTGTGCGCAGATTTATTGTGACTGGTGTAGAAATGCCACTTTTAGAAGTTGGCATTTATGTGTGCTCTGTGTCTGCCTGCCTGATGTGAATTGCATGTCTGGCTTGTGAGTGACAGGGGCTGGGAGGTGTGTGTGGTCCTGGAGGGGCAGGGTGAGTCAGCGCAGTGGTGAATAGAGAGATCTGCATCTAGATGGGAGGGAGGAGTTGCACCTGGGACCTGAATAGGGCTGTGCCTTCCCTCCACAATGCTGGCTCCACCCCCCGTGGTGCGTCTGATGTCCCTAGCCTGTCCTGTGAAAGGAGAGAGGAGCTGAGCAAAACAAAGTGCTCCAAAGCTCCCCCAAACCAGTTGCGTCTGGTTTTTCCCCAGCCCTGCACCTTTACACAAAGGGAAAAGGGGCTGTGACCCCATGAAAATGTTCTTCTTCCTGGACCTAATCCTGCAGGGCGTGCTGCTGCGTGGGGCCCAGGGGGAGGCTGCCAGGAGGGCTTGCCTCCCTGGGCCCTACATTGCCCCTTCATCTATGGCCTGCTTCTAAGCACCTCGTGAGCGCTGTGCTGGATTCTTATTTTGCCCAGAAGAGGAGCGAGCCGGCTTTGCAGCGCCGTGCTGCCTGAAGGGAGAGAGAGGGAATCCCCAGCGTAGGGATTCCCCCGTGATTCGTAATTACGGGTGCCCACCCCGCTTATGATTTTATTTAAGTAGTGGGTGCCCACCCCACATGGCCGCTTTGTTTTTAAAATGAGACTGCGGGTGCCCACCCCGCATCTGAGCTGAGAAAACGATCACCGCCGCGGCCGGGAGGAAGTCAGGCAACATGGTGCTTGACGGCGGGCGGGACTTCCGGTTTTTCGAGGGAAGTCCCGAGCACGCCGCCGGTGAGAGGAGCCGGCCGAGTGATGTGTGGCTGCTGCCCGGGGCTCCCGTGAAGGAGAGGAGAGCCCCGGCGAAGAAAGGAGGACGGGAGCCTACCCCGCCTCCACGGGCACCGCTGAAGAGTCCCGGGTCCCAAGAGGGGGCCCGGGTAAGAGAAAAAGGCAGCAGAGGCCGCCGATGGCAGCGCGGGGCTCCCAAGAGCGAAGGGAAGCCCGCGCCGCGAGAGAAGTGCTGCCGCTCCCACCTGCCAGGAGAGGAGCAGGAATGAAGAGGCTTCCCCCCAGTCGAGAGCCCGGTGAGTAGGGGATGGCTGGGGGGGGGAAGCAGGATCGAGGCACAGGCGGTGCCTAGCTCCCGAGCGGACCCGCAGGAGAGCGGGCCGCTCCAACGTGGGGCATCCTTGTTTTAGAGCCCAGCATGGCTCCCCCCGCAACGTCGCATAATTGTTTAAGAGCCCAGTATGGCTCCAACGCGGGGCACATTTATCTTTAGAGCCTGTGTGGCTCTAACCTTGGGCATAGTTTGTTTTAGAGCCCAGAGGGCACCGTGGTGCTGGGCCCCTTGGCTGAGATGATTACAGTTGCCCCGCTTGACAGTGGGCAACTGCACCGATGGGGGCGATGTTATTTACGAGCCCCAGCAAGGCCCAGAGGGCACAGTTGTGCCAGGGCCTATTATGGTTTCCCAGCTGCCCCGCTTGATAGAGGGCAGCTGCAATGTTTTGCGATATTTGTCCTAGAGAGCACCATGCGTGCCAGGGCCCACATTTTGGTCCTCACAGCTGCGCAGCACTTAGTGCCAGCTGCACCGTTTAGGCGTGATTCTTTGGGGGCATTATTGTTGATTTAGATAGGAGTAAGATACACTCCTCTTGCCCCATACATTCCCAGCTGCCCAGCAAGTAGTGGGCAGCTGCTACGTTTAGGTTTGCGCAGATTGCGCACCCTTGACTTTCGCTGCATTGGCAGCGCGCCCTGACATTCTGGACACAGGGCATTTGAGCCCCTTGGAGAAGGCCAGTTGGCCAGGGGGGTCAGTGAGTTATGAGATATTAGGAAATGTGATGCTCTACTATGATTCATGCCGCTAAACGTGTTTAGGGATGAGATTCTGTGCATAATGTGGTTATGCTGGTGATGTTATTTCCTACTGTGAGTTTTTACCCCTAATGTGAGTTATGCTTAGGAGGTTAGGGTCTAATGGGTTTAGACTTATGAGAGTATTGCATAATGTACTTATGCTGGTGAGGTTGGCGCAGAATTTAATTCGCGCCTGATGTGATACTGTGCATAATGTAGTTTATGTTACAGGCTGATGCTAAGTACAGTGGTTACCAGTGATTACTGGTTGTACGTTCATGATGTGTTCTACATTTATTATAAGTACTACCTATACTAAGTTCGCTTTGTGCTGGTTCTGACAGTGGTCCAGTTGGCCCTGTCAGGTGTAAATAATTCCCTTGTAAATATGACCCCGTGCCAGGTGGCACGATGTATATTATGTGAGTACTATTCTAATGTGTTTTATGATAATACAAAGGCTATTTTTATATATAACCTTGTGTGGAGTTCCTTTTTGTGGTGTGCCTAGTATGTTGTTGCTGTGGGTGTGTTGCTCAAACGCTTTACACATTGCCTCCGGGATAAACCTGACTGCTATCTCATTGCTTATGTGTGCAGTGAACTCAAGGTTAAGATTGTTGTTGTTAATACTATTCACAAATCCTTGGGCGGATTCAGCCGAACCCTTCCAAACCACACACACATCGTCAATAAAGCGCCACCAATGTAAAACAT
>CAWUFW010004194.1:192500-195000 GCA_963921515.1 Calotriton arnoldi
GCACAGTGGTGAAGGGAGGGCGGGGCTTCAGGTGACATGTGTGCAAACAGGCCCCGTGGCGCGTTTTAAGATGGGGAATTAAATCCCCTTCAATCCTGAGGGTCCCTGGGGCCAACTAGCCCAACAGGTACATCCAGAATGCGCCACAGAGCTGCGTTGCAGAGAGGTGTAAAAGGGGTGTGGCCTCTCTACACGTCTCTGCAACGCAGCCCCTGGCGCATATTGGAGGTTCCTGGTGGTCTAGTTGGCCCCTAGGGACCCTCAGGATTCAAGGGGACTTAATCCCCCAACTTAAAACGCGCCACGGGGCGCTTTTGCAAAGATGTCACCTCAGGCCCCGCCCCTCCCTTCACCATTGTGCAAATATTCCTCTAAAATCAGCCGAAATAGGAATTCCAATTTACTCACCTGTTATAAGGAGAGACCTCAGTGCTGTATCTTTCAGCCCAGTACTGGTCCTGAAAAGTAATTTTAACCGTACTTACCAGTAACTTGAATTTCCTTCCATAGGCTAACATTGACTGGTTTCACTTGGAAATTCTTCTAAGTGTGGAGTTTTGGAACTTTAAAATATTCCTCTAAAATCAGCCGAAATACGAATTCCGATTTACTCACCTGTTATCAGGAGAGACCTCAGTGCTGCATCTTTCAGCCCAGTACTGGTCCTGAAAAGTAATTTTAACCGTACTTACCGGTAACTTGAATTTCCTTCGTAGGCTAACATTGACTGGGTTCACTTGGAAATTCTTCTAAGTGTGGAGTTTTGGAACTTTAAAATATTCCTCTAAAATCAGCCGAAATACGAATTCCGATTTACTCACCTGTTATCAGGAGAGACCTCAGTGCTGCATCTTTCAGCCCAGTACTGATCCTGAAAAGTAATTTTAACCGTACTTACCGGAAACTTGAATTTCCTTCATAGGCTAACATTGACTGGTTTCACTTGGAAATTCTTCTAAGTGTGGAGTTTTGGAACTTTAAAATATTCCTCTAAAATCAGCCGAAATACGAATTCCGATTTACTCACCTGTTATCAGGAGAGACCTCAGTGCTGCATCTTTAAGCCCAGTACTGATCCTGAAAAGTAATTTTAACCGTACTTACCGGTAACTTGAATTTCCTTCATAGGCTAACATTGACTGGTTTCACTTGGAAATTCTTCTAAGTGTGGAGTTTTGGAACTTTAAAATATTCCTCTAAAATCAGCCGAAATACGAATTCTGATTTACTCACCTGTTATCAGGAGAGACCTCAGTGCTGCATCTTTCAGCCCAGTACTGATCCTGAAAAGTAATTTTAACCGTACTTACCGGTAACTTGAATTTCCTTCATAGGCTAACATTGACTGGTTTCACTTGGAAATTCTTCTAAGTGTTGATTTTTGAAACATACAAATATTCCTCTAAAATCAGCCGAAATCCGAATTCTGATTTACTCACCTGTTATCAGGAGAGACCTCAGTGCTGCATCTTTCAGCCCAGTACTGGTCCTGAAAAGTAATTTTAACCGTACTTACCAGTAACTTGAATTTCCTTCCATAGGCTAACATTGACTGGTTTCACTTGGAAATTCTTCTAAGTGTGGAGTTTTGGAACTTTAAAATATTCCTCTAAAATCAGCCGAAATACGAATTCCGATTTACTCACCTGTTATCAGGAGAGACCTCAGTGCTGCATGTTTCAGCCCAGTACTGATCCTCAAAAGTAATTTTAACCGTACTTACCGGTAACTTGAATTTCCTTCATAGGCTAACATTGACTGGTTTTCAGCAAAAAAGTTTCAAAGTGTTGATTTTCACAAACTACAAATATTCCTTAAAAATCGACAGTATGACTTAAACGCATTCTTTCAACTGTTTACAGGAGATGCACCAGTGCTGGATCCAGGATCCAACACTGAGTAAGAAAAAGTAACGATAACAGTTTTTACCTGCTAAGTGAATTTCCTTCCATAGGATAACATTGGTGATTCTATGAGAAAAAGTTTCAAAGTGTCAACTTTTAAAATACAATAATATTCCTTAAAAATCACGACTGTAACCAAAACGCTTTTACTCAACTGTTTACAGGAGATGTCCCAGGACTGAATCTAGGATCCAGTCCTGTGGTTAGAAAAGTAATCCATAAAGTAACTAATTGCATTTAACTAGAAATTCACATTGAGCTGAATGTTGCATTGTTTGAAAATGTGTTGCCCATTGCAACAACTGTAACTACTGTACTTAAAAGTCTATTGCCTATCTGCAAAGTATTTAAACTAAAGTAATTCATTAAGAGAAAGTATTTTTTGTAATGTAATGTATAATGTAATTACAATGTAATTTAAATAATAAAATATGTAAAAAAAAATTGTTTTTAAAAATGTAGTAAATCAGTATTTTAAAAATTTATATAACAATTAATACATTTAAAAATTGTCATTTACAAAACCTTTGAAATTCACTGAAAAAAACGTAGGTTTCAGACATGTTATAGTTACAAATTAGCATTTAAAAACCTTT
>CAWUFW010004194.1:200000-202500 GCA_963921515.1 Calotriton arnoldi
CAATCCTGAGGGTCTCTGGGGCCAACTAGCCCAACAGGTACATCCAGAATGCGCCACAGAGCTGCGTTGCAGAGAGGTGTAAAAGGGGTGTGGCCTCTCTACACGTCTCTGCAACGCAGCCCCTGGCGCATATTGGAGGTTCCTGGTGGTCTAGTTGGCCTCTAGGGACCCTCAGGATTCAAGGGGACTTAATCCCCCAACTTAAAACGCGCCACGGGGCGCGTTTGCAAAGATGTCACCTCAGGCCCCGCCCCTCCCTTCACCATTGTGCAAATATTCCTCTAAAATCAGCCGAAATAGGAATTCCGATTTACTCACCTGTTATAAGGAGAGACCTCAGTGCTGTATCTTTCAGCCCAGTACTGATCCTGAAAAGTAATTTTAACCATACTTACCGGTAACTTGAATTTCCTTCATAGGCTAACATTGACTGGTTTCACTTGGAAATTCTTCTAAGTGTGGAGTTTTGGAACTTTAAAATATTCCTCTAAAATCAGCCGAAATACGAATTCCGATTTACTCACCTGTTATCAGGAGAGACCTCAGTGCTGCATCTTTCAGCCCAGTACTGATCCTGAAAAGTAATTTTAACCGTACTTACCGGTAACTTGAATTTCCTTCATAGGCTAACATTGACTGGTTTCACTTGGAAATTCTTCGAAGTGTTAATTTTTGAAACATACAAATATTCCTCTAAAATCAGCCGAAATACGAATTCCGATTTACTCACCTGTTATCAGGAGAGACCTCAGTGCTGCATGTTTCAGCCCAGTACTGATCCTCAAAAGTAATTTTAACCGTACTTACCGGTAACTTGAATTTCCTTCATAGGCTAACATTGACTGGTTTTCAGCAAAAAAGTTTCAAAGTGTTGATTTTCACAAACTACAAATATTCCTTAAAAATCGACAGTATGACTTAAACGCATTCTTTCAACTGTTTACAGGAGATGCACCAGTGCTGGATCCAGGATCCAACACTGAGTAAGAAAAAGTAACGATAACAGTTTTTACCTGCTAAGTGAATTTCCTTCCAAAGGATAACATTGGTGATTCTATGAGAAAAAGTTTCAAAGTGTCAACTTTTAAAATATAATAATATTCCTTAAAAATCACGACTGTAACCAAAACGCTTTTACTCAACTGTTTACAGGAGATGTCCCAGGACTGAATCTAGGATCCAGTCCTGTGGTTAGAAAAGTAATCCATAAAGTAACTAATTGCATTTAACTAGAAATTCACATTGAGCTGAATGTTGCATTGTGTTTGAAAATGTGTTGCCCATTGCAACAACTGTAACTACTGTACTTAAAAGTCTATTGCCTATCTGCAAAGTATTTAAACTAAAGTAATTCATTAAGAGAAAGTATTTTTTGTAATGTAATGTATAATGTAATTACAATGTAATTTAAATAATAAAATATGTAAAAAAAAATTGTTTCTAAAAATGTAGTAAATCAGTATTTTAAAAATTTATATAACAATTAATACATTTAAAAATTGTCATTTACAAAACCTTTGAAATTCACTGAAAAAACCGTAGGTTTCAGACATGTTATAGTTACAAATTAGCATTTAAAAAACCTTTGAAATTCACTGAAAAAACCATAGGTTTCAGGGACGTTATAGTTACAAATTAGCATTTAAAAAACCTTTGAAATTCACTGAAAAAACCATAGGTTTTAGGGACAGTTATAGTTAGTTGGACATTGCACTCGTACAAAACCCGTGAAATTCCCCCGTTATAGTTAGTCCAGCTAACTATAACTCACGCCCCGCAATGCACTGCTGATGACGTCACATATTACATCACTCATGACATGGTCAGTGACATCACTGATGACATCACTGATGACATCTCAAATGACATCACTGATGACATCACTGATGACATCATCCATGTGATAATTTCATGCATCTTCTCACACCCTAATATAACCTTTGATACACCCACTCTAAAGTACAGACTGCCATTCGCAAAACCATAGACACTCCAACACCAATAACTACATACCCACTCACTGATTCTTAGGTCTACGCACACATCCACTCACTCACCCGAACAGTCACTCATATTTACGGTCACTCAGTACAGGACTATCATATGCACTCATACTCCTATATAGACACTCAAACACCGCCACTCATCCATAGAGGTACTCACACACCTAGTCAGTCATGCAAATAATTAAACACACTACCATTTACTCACCTATACAGTTATACACACACCAGCTCACTTACTCATACAAATACTAGCACATTCTTACGCTCTTATACAATCACTGATACAAGCACACACTCATCCATACAGCCACTATCACAATCAGTCACTCTTGCTTATAGCTATTTATATACTCCAACACACATATATACTGCCTTTCACATATGTAGTTACTCACACATGTACCACTGGGACATACATTCACTCACTAACACACTCTTACACACACTTACCCACCCATACAGTCTATCACAGATGCACTCTTGAAACCATCCAC
>CAWUFW010004194.1:207500-217500 GCA_963921515.1 Calotriton arnoldi
ACTGCACTGCCCTAAACCCTGAAACACCATCCCCTGCACGACCCCCTACACTGCCCGAACACCACTGTACTTCCCTAAACCCTGAAACCCCACTCCCAGCATGACCCCCTACACTGCCAGAACACCACTGCACTGCCCAAAACCCTGAAACACCACCCCTGCATGACCCCCTACACTGCCCGAACACTACTGCACTGCCCTAAACCCTGAAACACCACCCCCAGCACGACCCCCTACACTGCACGAACACCACTGCACAGCCCTAAACCCTGAAACACTACCCCCAGCAAGACCCCCTACACTGCCCGAACACCACTGCACTGCCCTAAACCCTGAAACATCACCCCCACCAAGACCCCCTACACTGCCCGAACACCACTGCCCTAAACCCTGAAACACCACCCCCAGCAAGACCCCCTACACTGCCCGAACACCACTGCCCTAAACCCTGAAACACCACCCCCAGCAAGACCCCCTACACTGCCCGAACACCACTGCACTGCCCTAAACCCTGAAACACCACCCCCAGCACGACCCCCTACACTGCCCGAACACCACTGCTCTGCCCAAAACCCTGAAACACCAGCCCCAGCACGACCCCCTACACTGCCCGAACACCACTGCACTGCCCTAAACCCTGAAACACCAGCCCCAGCACGACCCCCTACACTGCCCGAACACCACTGCACTGCCCTAAACCCTGAAACACCACCCTCAGCATGACCCCTACACTGCCCGAACACCACTGCACTGCCCTAAACCCTGAAACACCAGCCCCAGCACGACCCCGTACACTGCCCGCACACCACTGCACTGCCCAAAACCCTGAAACACCAGCCCCAGCACAACCCCGTACACTGCCCGAACACCACTGCACTGCCCTAAACCCTGAAACACCAGCCCCAGCACGACCGCCTACACTGCCCGAAAACTACCGCACTGCCCTAAACCCTGAAACACCACCCCCAGCAAGACTACCTACACTGGCCGAACACCACTGCACTGCCCTAAACCCTGAAACACCACCCCCTGCACGACCCCCTACACTGCCCAAACACTACTGCACTGCCCTAAACCCTGAAACACCACCCCTCAGCTACACTGCCCGAACACCACTACACTGCCCTAAACCCTGAAACACCACCCCAGCACGACCCCCTACACTGCCCGAACACCACTGCACTAAATCCTGAAACACCACCCCCTGCACGACCCCCTACACTGCCGGAACACCACTGCACTGCCCAAAACCCGGAAACACCACCCCCAGCACGACCCCCTACACTGCCCTAACACCACTGCACTGCCCTAAACCCTGAAACATCACCCCAGCACAACCCCCTACACTGCCTGAGCACCATTGCTCTGCCCTAAACCCTGAAACACTAGCCCCAGCACGACCCCCTACACTGCCCGAACACCACTGCACTGCCCTAAACCCTGAAACACCACCCCCAGCACGACCCCCTACACTGCCCAAACACCACTGCACTGCCCTAAACCCTGAAACACCAGCCCCAGCAAGACCACCTACACTGCCCGAACACCACTGCATTGCCCTAGACTCTGAAACACCAGCCCCAGCAAGACCCCCTACACTGCCCGAACACCACTGCACTGCCCTAAACCCTGAAACACCAGCCCCAGCATGACCCACTACACTGCCCGAACACCACTGCACTGCCCTAAACCCTGAAACACCAGCCCCAGCACGACCCCCTACACTGCCCGAACACCACTGCACTGCCCTAAACCCTAAAACACCAGCCCCAGCACGACCCCCTACACTGCCCGAACACCACTGCACTGCCCTAAACCCTGAAACACCAGCCCCAGCACCACCCCCTACAATGCCCGAACACCACTGTACTGCCCTAAACCCTGAAACACCACCCCCTGCACCGCCCCCTACACTGCCCGAACACCACTGCACTGCCCTAAACCCTGAAACACCACCCCCTGCAGGACCCCCTACACTGCCCGAACACCACTGCACTGCCCTAAACCCTGAAACACCACCCCCTGCACCACCCCCTACACTGCCCGAACACCACTGCACTGCCCTAAACCCTGAAACACCACCCCCTGCACCGCCCCCTACACTGCCCGAACACCACTGCACTGCCCTAAACCCTGAAACACCACCCCCAGCATGACCCCCTTAACTGCTCGAACACCACTGCACTGCCCCAAACCCTGAAACACCACCCCCAGCATGACCCCCTACACTGCCCAAACACCACTGCCCTAAACCCTGAAACACCACCCCTGCACGACCCCCTACACTGCCCGAACACCACTGCACTGCCCTAAACCCTGAAACAGCACCCCTGCACGACCCCCTACACTGCCCGAACATCACTGCACTGCCCTAAACCCTGAAACACCACCCCCAGCACGACCCCCTACACTGCCCGAACACCAATGCACTGCCCTAAACCCTAGAACACTACACCCAGCATGACCCCCTACACTACCCGAACACCACTGCACTACCCTAAACCCTAAAATACTCCCCCCAGCACGACCCCCTACACTACCCGAACACGACTGCACTGCCCTAAACCCTAAAACACTCCCCCAGCACGACCCCCTACACTACCCGAACACCACTGCACTGCCCTAAACCCTAAAACACTCCCCCAGCATGACCCCTACACTACCTAAACACCACTGCACTGCCCTAAACCCTAAAACACTACCCCCGCATGACCCCCTACACTACCCAAATACCAATGCACTACCCTAATCCCTAAAACACTACCCCCGCACAACCCCTACACTACCCAAAGACCACTGCACTACCCTAAACTCTAAAACAATACCCCCCGCACGACTCCCTACACTACCCAAAGACCACTGCACTACCCTAAACCCTAAAACACGACGTCCTACACTACACAAACACCACTGCACTACCCTAAACCCTAAAACACTACCCCCAGCAGTACCCCCTACGCTACCCAAACACCACTGCACTACCCTAAACCCTAAAACACTACCCCCAGCAGTACCCCTACACTACCCAAACACCATTGCACTACCCTAAACCCTAAAACACTACCCCCAGCAGTATCCCCTACACTACCCAAACACCACTGCACTACCCTAAATCCTAAAACCCTAAAACTCTAACCCCAGCACGACCCCCTACACTACCCAAACACCACTGTACTACCCTAAACCCTAAAACACTCCCCCAGCACGACTCCCTACACTACCCAAACACCACTGCACTACCCTAAACCCTAAATCTACCCCCAGCATGACCCCCTACACTACACAAACACCACTGCACTACCCTAAACCCTAAAACACTACCCCCAGCACGACCCTCTTCACTACCTAAACACAACTGCACAATTTGTTACAGGCATTGCAACGCAGGCCTGTGGTGCTTACTGGAAGTACCTGGTGGGCTGGTTGGGCCCCAGGGACTCTCAGGATTCAAGGTGACCTAATCCCCCAACTTAAAACGCGCCACGAGGCGCGTTTGCACAGTGGTGAAGGGAGGGGCGGGGCCTCAGGTGACATGTGCGCAAACACGCCCTGTGGTGCGTTTTAAGTTGGGGAGTTAATTCCCTTTGAATCCTGGGGCCAACTAGCCCACCAGGTACCTTCAGTAAGCACAACAGAGGTGCGTTGCAGAGAGGTGAAAAAGGTGTGTGGCCTCGGAACGCCTCTCTGCAACTCAGCTCTGTGGTCCTAACTGTAGGTACCTGGGGGCTAGTTGGGCCCCAGGGACCCTCAGGATTCAAGGGGACTTAATCCCGCAACTTAAAACGCGCCACGGGGCGCGTTTGCACACATGTCACCTCAGGCCCCCTCCCTTCACCACTGTGCAAACGCGCACTGGCTCTGGTTAGTCAGAGTCAGTTATCACCAGTACCCGTCTGAAAAAGTTGTGGGCACAGGATGATTTTGGAACAAGGCCTCTTTCTGCTCCTCTGTTGGTTCTTTCTGCACATCTTTTGCTTCTTTCTGTGCGTTTTTTCTTCTTTCTTCACATGTCCTACCTCTGTTGGCATAGTTAGAAACTAGCATTTAAAAAACCTTTGAAATTCACTTAAAAAAATCATAGTTTTCAGGCACGTTATAGTTAGAAAATTAATAAAGAAACTTAGACGGCGGACTGCTGTTTCTGCACCTCACACTAGTTTCAATTGAATCAGGTTCCTTGCGCAACAAGCCCTAGCACCAGCCGTCGGGTGATGCCTCTGTAGATCTCATCGTAAGCAATAGAGGGTTGGGCGTGCGCAGGTGATGAAGTCCAAGAAGTCAATATTTAGTTTTACAAATGAGTCTTTATTTTCAATCAGTTAGTTCTCACAGAATTGGAGATTTTACGGTCAGCCAACGCGTTTCGTTCTCATGATGAGAACTCCGTCAGGGCTCAGTAATTACTGAGCCCTGACGAAGTTCTCATCATGAGAACGAAACGCGTTGGCTGACCGTAAAATCTCCAATTCTGTGAGAACTAACTGATTGAAAATAAAGACTCATTTGTAAAACTAAATATTGACTTCTTGGACTTCATCACCTGCGCACGCCCAACCCCTCTATACGTTATAGTTAGAAATTAGCATTTAAAAAACCTTTGAAATTCCCTGAAAAAACCATAGGTTTCAGGCACGTTATAGTTAGAAATTAGCATTTAAAAAACCTTTGAAATTCACTGAAAAAACCATAGGTTTCAGGCACGTTATAGTTAGAAATTAGCATTTAAAAAACCTTTGAAATTCACTGAAAAAACCATAGGTTTCAGACACGTTATAGTTAGAAATTAGCATTTAAAAAACCTTTGAAATTCACTGAAAAAACCATAGGTTTTAGGGACAGTTATAGTTAGTTGGACATTGCACTCGTATAAAACCCGTGAAATTCCCCTGTTATAGTTAGTTCAGCTAACTATAACTCGCGCCCCGCAATGCACTGCTGATGACGTCACATATTACATCACTCATGACATGGTCAGTGACATCACTGATGACATCACAGATGACATCTCAAATGACATCACTGATGACATCATCCATGTGATAATTTCATGCATCTTCTCACACGCTAATATAACTTTTGATACACCCACTCTAAATTACAGACTGCCATTCTCAAAACCATAGACACTCCAACACCAAAAACTACATACCCACTCACTGATTCTTAGGTCTACACACACATCCACTCACTCACCTGTACAGTCACTCATACTTAAAGTCACTCAGTACAGGACTATCATATGCACTCATACACCTATATAAACACTCACACACCGCCACTCATCCATAGAGGTACTCACACACCTAGTCAGTCATGCAAAAAATTAATCACACACCCATTTACTCACCTATACAGTTATACACACACCAGCTCACTTACTCATACAAATACTAGCACATTCTTACGCTCTTATACAATAACTGATACAAGCACACACGCATCCATACAGCCACTCTCACAATAACACACTCTCACTTATAGCCATTTAAATACTCTAACACACATATATACTGCCTTTTACATATGTAGTTACTCGCACATGTACCTCTGAGATATACATTCACTCACTAACACACCCATACACACACTCACCCACCCAAGCAGTCCATCACAGATGCACTCTTGAAATCATGCACCCAGTGAATCACCCACTCACACATCTATGTATAGAGTCACACACACCCCACCCACACAAACACTCAGGCAGCCATACAGATACTCAGAGAACCAATCAATAACCCATATAGACACTCATGTAGCTATTCGCAAATCTATGCATCCACTTACACACCAACAAACAGACGGATACAGACATTCACACAGTTTAGTCACTAACCCATGCATTCAGTAAGATACATTTAATCACTCACTTGTAGAGTCAGTCACTCACGTACTAAATCATCCATTCAGACACTTATACACCCACTCATTCTTCAATACGCCTTTCCCTATATATATTAAACATATTTAAACTTTACAGAAACACACAGTCACTGGATGATGTCATCAGTGATGTCATCAGTGATGTCATTTGAGATGTCATCAGTGATGTCATCAGTGATGTCACTGACCATGTCATGAGTGATGTAATATGTGACGTCATCAGCAGTGCATTGCGGGGCGCGAGTTATAGTTAGCTGAACTAACTATAACAGGGGAATTTCACGGGTTTTATATGAGTGCAATGTCCAACTAACTATAACTGTCCCTAAAACCTATGGTTTTTTCAGTGAATATATATATGTGTGTGTATATATATATATGTGTGTGTATATATATATATGTGTGTGTATATATATATATGTGTGTGTATATATATATATGTGTGTATATATATATATATATGTGTGTGTGTGTGTATATGTGTGTGTGTGTGTGTATATATGTGTGTGTGTATGTATTACCTACTGGCGATCGCCAGTAGGTAGTTATAGTTAGAACCTAGTTTCCATAGGAAAAGCATTTTTTGATGTACTTATAACTTTGGCGTCGTTTGCCGAATCTTTAGGAAATTTTCCTAAAAGTTGCTCTTTTCAGGTGAGCTCCTATCCTGAACGTTTGGGGGTGATTCGTGAAGGGGGGTCTGAGAAAAAAGGGGGGTCCCAAAACGTGTTTTCTCCATGCAATTTCCATAGGAAACTTTAGACAAGGCTACAGGTCAAACTGCTGAACGGAATTTTGCCAAATTTGGCAGGGAGAAAGGTCTTGGTCCAGAAAGCACGCTTTTGTTTAAATGGGGTAAGTCCGTTCAGTAGTTTTAGAGAAATATCAAAATTTACAGATATTGATATTTGAGAATTCTGACATCTGATTGGCTGAGGCGTTACGAGCACGAGCGTGCGGCTCATTGGTTGCGAACTGTTGAAACTAGGAAGTGTTGGCAGCCATTTTGTGACTGACTTGAAAGGCGTAGGGTGAAACAAAAGAGAATTGTATAAGAGGGTATAGTAGGAACACTGGTCTTAGTTTAAGCAGTCTGTACGGTGCAGAGGCAGGGAGTTTGAATGTTGCGTAGGCCGTGGAAATCACGTCCGCAGACGTGGAAATCACGTCCGCAGAACAACGGTGCGCGGTATTGCGGCAAGGTTGCGTAGGCTCTGGAAATCCTGTGGGGAAAATAACAATGCGCCGTATTGCAGCCTTCCTTTAATATAATGCGCAGTAATGTTTACTTATAATGCGGTGTTCACTTTTATCACGGACAGTGTCACTTTCTTACACGAAAATTAATATTATGTGGGAGGGCGTGTTCTGTTCGTGTGTCTGGAACAAAATTAACGTTTAATTGGCTGAGGTGTTCCAACAACGAGCTCAATGTTCATTGGCTGCGAACCATTGAAAGTAGAAGTGTTGCCAGCCATTTCCTCCCCGTCCGCGGAGTAGCAGGGACATCTGATTGGCTGACGTGTTCCAAGCAGGACCTTCCCAAGCTTAATGTTCATTGGCTGCGAACCATTGAAAGTAGAAGTGTTGCCAGCCATTTCCTCCCCGTCCGCGGAGTAGCAGGGACATCTGATTGGCTGACGTGTTCCAAGCAGGACCTTCCCAAGCTTAATGTTCTTTGGCTGCGAACCATTGAAAGTAGAAGTGTTGCCAGCCATTTCCTCCCTCTCCGCGGAGCATCAGGGACATCTGATTGGGTAACGTGTTCCAAGCAGGACCTTCCCAAGCTTAATGTTCATTGGCTGTAAACCATTGAAAGTAGAAGTGTTGGCAGCGATTCCCTCCCCCTCTGCGGAACACCATGGACATTTTATTGGCTAAACTGTTCCTAGTACAAGTTTGCTCATTATTGGCTGGGAACGGTTCACTGTTGTGAACCATTTTGTGACGCACTTCAATGGAGTACGGGAAAAGAAAGTAGTAGCGGGGAGGGTAGGAACACTATTAACTCTGTACAGTGGTCAGAAGGTGGTGGAGAGGGATTGTGAAGGTAAAAATAGTTTTTTTATATATTTTAAGGGCCATTTATATAATTGGCGTGGGGTGTACAAATCACGGCGGGAAAATAACAGAGTGTGTTGCGGTCTTCTTTTTATTAAGTTTGCGGGTGGGATACTTCCCAGGAGCACTGTTTAGTTATAATGTAGTGTTTACTTTTCTGACGGGGAGCTGTCGTTGCGCAGCAAAAATTTCAGTCTAGGTTTGAAATAGTTTTTATTAAGCAATTACAAATATACTTTCTTCGGAAACTGAAGCTGTATATATCAAAGGGGTGACAAATAAAAACGCAATTCATAAAATATCCCTTAAGCGCGGGCACACCCTCCCTTTTTTTTCTTCTATAGTTTGTAAAAGTATTGCCCCATATTCTTGATAATATAAGAGGGCATGAGTTACTTTTAGATAAAGTAGAAAAGAAGTGCTACAAGAAACACTCCTGCACTACATCATCTCAGGTCACAAGAACAATAATAAGTAAAAAACAGTTCAACACAAATCACTTTATATTACATAGAAATGTACGCTTTATCATTTTTTATAATTTCTATTATTGTAGAATTCGGGAAAGTTCGGTCGTAGTGCTTAGATCACGTACTCCTTTAAGAATATATAGGATAGTAGTATAATAATATACACTACTGGTCGTATATATTCTATAGGGAGAAGGTGAATAGGAACTGCAACAGACAAAAATAGAAATAGTAAAAAAACATTCAGAAATGTAGGTTTATCAAAGGTATTCACTAATAAAGTATCTATGGAAACGATTTTTTTTAAACTGCAATTTCCAAAAATATTGTCACTGTAAAAATATCTGATCAAGTAAGATATAAAGGTCAGTAAACTGTATTTCAGATGGTTTACTCCTGGCGGCGACAAATCTCCAATTCCTGTTGTGTGGAAATATCACACTCTTACAATATACACAGTGTCACTGATGGCACACAAAAAGGAAAATGAAAATGAAGTCATCAATACAAAACAAGATCAATAACGAAATACTTTCCAGCGATGAGTATGTTGAGAGCTTCTTTTCTCCGGGACTTCGAAATCTTTCATCTTCGCGCCAACGGGTCATAAAGTGCTCTGAGATCACAATAACTGTTAATATTATAATATACATATTCACAGTATATGATCGCAAGAAAGAAACAGAGTAAGAACAAGAAGGTGCTGATGTTAAATATAAATCTTTAGTCTTCGCGTCATAAACTCCACTGAGGTCAGTATAAATGTTCATAATACAATATACATACTCATACTATATGATCTCAAGGGAGAAATAGACTAAAAACCAGAAGCTGCTGACGTTACATATAAATCTTTAGTCTTCGCGCCAACGGGTCACAAACTCCTCCGAGATCATAATGTGTGGTTATTATAATATACATACTCACACTATATGATGTCAAGGGGGAAATAGACTACAAACTAGAAGCTGCTGACGTTGCATATAAATCTTTAGTCTTCGCGCCGACGGGTCACCAACACTTCTGACGTCAAGTTCAGTGTCAATATTATAATATACAAAGTCACACTAATATGAGCTCAAAGGAGCCAGAACAGGAACAATGTTTGCTGTATTCTGTCTGTTTCTGAAAACAAGCTGCTGACGTTGCATATAAATGGCAGAAACAACCAATAACACTTTTTTCTAAATACAAGTGTTTAAATATTGACAAATAGCTACGTATTATATAAATATCTAGTATGCCATAATCAAACAACTTACAACTCAGGATTATGTTTTGTGGCCGCAAAAGAAGAATCCGACTTTAGAAAAGAGCACCTGCATCACTGAATGGAGACACGTAAATAACTTGCAAAAACGAAACTAATCAATCAACGGGTGTGGTTTATATACTTTTTGGTTATTCAGTAGTCTATGGAAGGAAGATGCGGCTCCGCCCATTTAGATGTCACGTTTTACAGTTGACACGTGCTCACGTTTTAACTGTTTAACTTGTGCACGTGTTGGGAAAAGTTACAAAATGTGAAGCGGAAAAAGTTTCGATTTCGAACCTAACAAGTATAAGGTCCTTAATATGTACATACG
>CAWUFW010004194.1:222500-230000 GCA_963921515.1 Calotriton arnoldi
ACGCTGCATCTCCCCACATTAGCAGGTAACGCACCCTCTTCCCACATCATCAGCATACCCCCAACAACCTTCTTGGGCCCGGAAGTGTCCCTCTACGAACTATTAATAAAAAGATGCTTGTGAGGTTGGAGAAATAAGAATCTTAGTCATGTATAGATTTACATATAAAACATTTTATTGAAACAAAACAACAAATAAAATAAAACTATGTACAGCCGTGGCGTGTCATCGCTGGTCCATTTGTGATTCACAGCCTGCAAGACAAAAAGAAAGATAAGATGGTGCGTCATGCGTCCAGCAAAGGAGATAGAGAGACAGAGAAAGTGAGAGAGAGGAAGAGAGAGAGAAAGAGTGAGAGAGAGGAAGCCAGACAAAGAGAGAAAGAGTGAGACAGAGAGGAAGACAAGGAGAGAAAGTGTGAGAGAGAGGAAGAGAGGGAGATAAAGAGAGAGAGAGGAAGAGAGAGACAAAGAGAAAGTGTGAGAGAGAGAAAGGAAGAGATGGAGAGGGAGTGTTGACACTGGAGAAAATCTTCGCAGCTCACCTTTGTGCCACGGGTGTGTCTCCAACCACGTGCCGGGACATAGTGCACCGTCAAGTTTAGTGATCTGAAAGATAGTATAGATTTAGTTATTGCAGAGTACATACAACTGCACACGCGTAATTCTCTGTTTCAAGGAAGAGAGAAACAGTGTGAGAGAGAGGAAGAGAGAGAGAAAGAGGAAGAGAGAAAGAAAGAATGAGAGAGCGAGGAGAGAGAAAGAGAGAGAGTGTGAGAGAGAGAAAGGAAGAGAAAGAGTGGGAGTGACAGAAAGGGAGAGATGGAGAGGGAGAGTGAGTGTTGACACTGTAGACAAAATCCTCACAGCTCACCTTTCTGCCACCGGTGTGTCTCCAACCACATGCCGGGATATAGGGCAGCCCTCAAGCTTAGTCATCTGAAACATAGTATGGAATCAGTAATGGCAGAGTACATACAACTGCACAATTTGTGAATCACAGCCTGCAAGAGAAAAAGAAAGATAAGATGGTGCGTCATGCGTCCAGCAAAGGAGAGAGAGAGAAAGAGTGAGAGAGAGGAAGCGACAAAGAAAGAAAGAGTGAGAGACAGAGGAAGACGGAGAAAGAGTGAGAGAGAGAAAGAGAGTGAGATATAAGGAAGAGAGAAAGAGAGAAACAGTGTGAGAGAGGAAGAGAGAGAAAGAAAGGAGAGAGGGGAAGAGAGAAAGAAAGAATGAGAGAGAGAGGAAGAGAGACAGAAAAAGAGATTGTGAGAGAGAGAGAAAGGAAGACATAGAGAATAAGAGAGAGATAGTGTGAGTGACAGAAAGGAAGAGATGGAGAGGGAGAGTGAGTGTTGACACTGTGGAGAAATTCTTCACAGCTTACCTTCCGCCACCGCCGTGTGTGTAAGAGGGTCCACCACGTGCCGAAGCAACCTTCTGAGGTGTACACGCGGTAAAGCAGAGCTCACAATTCAGATTGGGTGTTGATTGTCAGGATGGCCACGCATCATCGCAGGCTGCAGACGCGTTCAGCTGTTGTGGCACTGAGTGGCGGGAGTTCCGTGTTGGGGGGGGACACGTCAATCCGTGAATCACAGCCTGTTAGACAAAAAGCAAGATAAGATTGTGCGTCATGCGTCCATCAAAGGAGAGAGAGAAAGGAAGAGAGAGAGAAAAAGAAGGAAAGAGTGAGAGGAAGACATAGAAAGAGAGAAACAGTGAGAGTGAGAGGAAGAGAGAGAAAAAGAAAGAAAGAGTGAGACGAAGAGAGAGTGAGAGAGACGAAGAGAGAGAGAAACAGTGAGAGAGAGGAAGAGAGAGAGAAAGAGAGAGTGTGAGAAAGAGGAAGAGAGAGAAAGAGAGAGAGTGTGAGAGAGTGTGAGAAAGAGGAAGAGAGAAACAGAGGAAGAGTGAGAGAGAGAGAGAGAGAGAAAGAGTGAGAGAGAGAGGAAGACAGAGACAAAAAGAGATACAGTGTGAGAGAGAGGAAGAGAGAGAGTGTGAGGGAGCGAAAGGTAGGGATGAAGAGGGACAGTGTGAGCCCACACTGTGGACAAAACCCTCACAGCTCACCTTTACGCCACCGGTATGTCTTCAACCACGTGCCGGGACATAGTGGAGCCCTCAAGCTCACTCATCTGAAACATAGTATAGAATTAGTAATGGGAGAGTATATACGACTGCGTACGCTTAAATCGCTGTGCCGCCTTTGTGTAGCCACTCCCGCCGCCCAGACGTATTTGCCCACCGCTGCGCACCCAGGCATCACTGCTCACCTTTTCGCGGACAGGGCACCCTCCACATCATGCAGTCCCGCTCCGCAGGCCAACAGGTCTAACATTTGGTGCTGGGTCTTGATTTTGCCATGGCAGAGGACATACCAGTGCACCTATCATCATCGCAGGTTGCACACCCGCTCAGTCCTTGCGGTGCCACTAACTCAGTGAACAGTGAGGCCACGCATGTGGCGGTAGGCCTCCCTGTTCGGTGGCTCAGGCCTACATGAGGTGTCTGGAGCACCGAGACGGGCCATCACAGTGCATGCGGTGGGAGCAACTCTAAAATGGCGTAGAGCACGTGTGCCTGGTCTTTTTTATTGGTAGGGTCACGTGTCCTGTGACGCCTGTGCTGGATGGGTGTGGTGTGGGTGTATACCAGCCGTGAGGGAGTGGCTGCGGCATACTGACAACTAGACCTGTGACCAGCAGGTCGCTACAATGAAAATCTGGGCCATGTAGCGTTGTTGTCCTTCCCTGTAAGCGTAAGCAGAGTGGGCTGGGCTGGCGTATGCCAGTCCTGCGTGAGGCTGTGAAGAATGACTCTGGAGCTATGGGCGTGGCTCCATCGTGAGCTGTATGAGGAATCAACTGATGCAGCACTGTTGCCAGATTGGGCTAGATCACGCACAATTGGGCTATATTTTTCACGGTTGTGCGGTAAAATTTTGGTTTGTGCTAGTTGCTAGATTATAAATATATATACAGCGCTCCAGCAAACTAGTATGTTAAAGCGCTTTATTAGAGAAATATTTACTTGGCAGCCGGCTGCAACATCAATTCCAATGCATTCACCGCCTGCTTGACGATGTCCCTCCCCTCCTTCCTTAAAGTAGCAATATTGGGCTACTTTGGGCTAGTTTTTGGTTGTCTTTGGGGTAGAGAATGCTTAAAAAATCTGGCAACACTGCGCATACGGGTGTTCTTGTTGTAGTGCTGCCGTCACCCGGGTGGCAAGCGTCAATGTGTCACTCTGTGAGCTAAGTCCCACAACATGGCCAACATGGAATGTACAGGGAATCACTGACCCTACATTCATCTATAGTTCCACTTAAGAAAGATGGTGGACATGACACATCTGTGTAGATGTGAATGTTTATTACACATTCAGTGGAGTATTGCAGCTGTAGCAATACTGGGCATGCAAAGTCCAAATTTCAGTTTTTGGGACATGGAGGGCAGCCATTAGATACAAGCTCGTTGTCGGAGTTAGGGTACGCCAACCTATGTACTTATACAATCACTCCGCCAATCCCCACGCACTTATAAATTCACTATACACTCTCGTTGCAGTACTTTAATCATCCAGTCTCTACGTACGTACTTGTACAATGACCGAGACAAAGTTACATAACCAAAGTTTTGTCCCACTGTCAAAGGTAAGTTAGTTGCATACGCTGTCCAGAGCACAATGTAATGTGGTAGGGTCCAGGGGCAGCATGTTGCATACATAATGAACACACGGACACAGATAGATAGTGGAACTGGGTACGAGCACGTGCACTCGACTCCTTTTTATTACCAGGGTCACATGTCCAGTGACGTCTGTGCTGGATACGTGTCACGCACCTACTAAATCATCCATACACACACTTATACACCCACTCATTCTTTAATACGCCTTTCCCTATATATATTAAAAATATTTAAACTTTACAGAAACACACAGTCACTGGATGATGTCATCAGTGATGTCATTTGAGATGTCATCAGTGCTGTCATCAGTGATGTCACTGACCATGTCATGAGTGATGTAATATGTGACGTCATCAGCAGTACATTGCGGGGCGCGAGTTATAGTTAGCTGAACTAACTATAACGGGGAATTTCACGGGTTTTTACGAGTGCAATGTCCAAGTAACTATAACTGTCCCTAAAACCTATGGTTTTTCAGTGAATTTCAAAGGTTTTTTAAATGCTAATTTGTAACTATAACGTGTCTGAAACCTATGGTTTTTTCAGTGAATTTCAAAGGTTTTTAAAATGCTAATTTCTAACTATAACGTGCCTGAAACCTACGGTTTTTTCAGTGAATTTCAAAGGTTTTGTAAATGACAATTTTTAAATGTATTAATTGTTATATTAATTTTTTTCATACTGATTTACTACATTTTTAGAAACAATTTTTTTTACATATTTTATTTTTTTAATTACATTGTAATTACATTATACATTACATTACAAAAATACTTTCTCAGAATGAATTACTTTAGTTTAAATACTTTGCACATAGGCAATAGACTTTTAAGTACAGTAGTTACAGTTGTTGCAATGGGCAACACATTTTCAAACACAATGCAACATTCAGCTCAATGTGAATTTCTAGTTAAATGCAATTAGTTACTTTATGGATTACTTTTCTAACCACAGGACTGGATCCTAGATTCAGTCCTGGGACATCTCCTGTAAACAGTTGAGTAAAAGTGTTTTGGTTACAGTACTGATTTTTAAGGAATATTATTGTATTTTAAAAGTTGACACTTAGAAACTTTTTCTCATATAGTTACCAATGTTATCCTATGGAAGGAAATTCACTTAGCAGGTAAAAACTGTTATCGTTACTTTTTCTTACTCAGTGTTGGATCCTGGATCCAGCACTGGTGCATCTCCTGTAAACAGTTGAAAGAATGCGTTTAAGTCATACAGGCGATTTTTAAGGAATATTTGTAGTTTGTAAAAATCAACACTTTGAAACTTTTTTGCTGAAAACCAGACAATGGATTCCTATGGAAGAAAATATAAGTTACTGGTAAGTACGGTTAAAATTACTTTTCAGGATCAGTACTGGGCTGAAAGATGCAGCACTGTGTTCTCTCCTGATAACAGGTGAGTAAATCGGAATTCGTATTTCGGCTGATTTTAGAGGAATATTTTAAAGTTCCAAAACTCCACACTTAGAAGAATTTCCAAGTGAAACCAGTCAATGTTAGCCTATGGAAGGAAATTCAAGTTACTGGTAAGTACGGTTAGAATTACTTTTCAGGGTCAGTGCTGGGCTAAAAGGTGCAGCACTGGGTTTTCTCCTGATAACAGGTGAGTAAGTCGGAATTCGGATTTCGGCTGATTTTAGAGGAATATTTGTATGTTTCAAAAATCAACACTTAGAAACTTTTTCAGCAAAAAGCAGGCAATGATATCCTATGGAAGGAAAATCAAGTTACTGGTAAGTACGGTTAAAATTACTTTTCAGGATTAGTACTGGGCTGAAAGATGCAGCACTGAGGTCTCTCCTGATAACAGGTGAGTAAATCGGAATTCGTATTTCGGCTGATTTTAGATTAATATTTTAAAGTTCCAAAACTCCACACTTAGAAGAATTTCCAAGTGAAACCAGTCAATGTTAGCCTATGGAAGGAAATTCAAGTTACTGGTAAGTACGGTTAAAATTACTTTTCAGGACCAGTACTGGGCTGAAAGATACAGCACTGAGGTCTCTCCTTATAACAGGTGAGTAAATCGGAATTCGTATTTCGGCTGATTTTAGATGAATATTTTAAAGTTCCAAAACTCCACACTTAGAAGAATTTCCAAGTGAAACCAGTCAATGTTAGCCTATGGAAGGAAATTCAAGTTACTGGTAAGTACGGTTAAAATTACTTTTCAGGACCAGTACTGGGCTGAAAGATACAGCACTCAGGTCTCTCCTGATAACAGGTGAGTAAATCAGAATTCGTATTTCGGCTGATTTTAGAGGAATATTTGTATGTTTCAAAAATCAACACTTAGAAACTTTTTCAGCAAAAAGCAGGCAATGATATCCTATGCAAGGAAATTCAAGTTACTAGTAAGTACGGTTAAAATTACTTTTCAGGACCAGTACTGGGCTGAAAGATACAGCACTGAGGTCTCTCCTGATAACAGGTGAGTAAATCGGAATTCGTATTTCGGCTGATTTTAGAGGAATATTTGTATGTTTCAAAAATCAACACTTAGAAACTTTTTCAGCAAAAAGCAGGCAATGATATCCTATGGAAGGAAATTCAAGTTACTGGTAAGTACGGTTAAAATTACTTTTCAGGACCAGTACTGGGCTGAAAGATACAGCACTGAGGTCTCTCCTTATAACAGGTGAGTAAATCGGAATTCGTATTTCGGCTGATTTTAGAGGAATATTTGTATGTTTCAAAAATCAACACTTAGAAACTTTTTCAGCAAAAAGCAGGCAATGATATCCTATGGAAGGAAATTCAAGTTACTGGTAAGTACGGTTAAAATTACTTTTCAGGACCAGTACTGGGCTGAAAGATACAGCACTGAGGTCTCTCCTTATAACAGGTGAGTAAATCGGAATTCGTATTTCGGCTGATTTTAGAGGAATATTTGTATGTTTCAAAAATCAACACTTAGAAACTTTTTCAGCAAAAAGCAGGCAATGATATCCTATGGAAGGAAATTCAAGTTACTGGGAAGTACGGTTAAAATTACTTTTCAGGACCAGTACTGGGCTGAAAGATGCAGCACTGAGGTCTCTCCTTATAACAGGTGAGTAAATCGGAATTCGTATTTCGGATGATTTTAGAAGAATATTTGCACAATGGTGAAGGAAGGGGCGGGGCCTGAGGTGACATCTGTGCAAACGCGCCCGTGGCGCGTTTTAAGTTGGGGATTAAGTCCCCTTGAATCCTGAGGGTCCCTAGGGGCCAACTAGCCCACCAGGAACCTCCAATATGCGCCAGGGGCTGCGTTGCAGAGACGTGTAGAGAGGCACACCCCTTTTACACCTCTCTGCAACGCAGCTCTGTGGCGCTTTCTGGATGTACCTGTTGGGCTAGTTGGCCCCCAGGGACCCTCAGGATTGAAGGGATTTAATTCCCCATCTTAAAACGCGCCACGGGGCCTGTTTGCACACATGTCACCTGAAGCCCCGCCCCTCCCTTCACCACTGTGCAAACACGCCCGTGGCGCGTTTTAAGTTGGGGGATTAAGTCCCCTTGAATCCTGAGGGTCCCCGGAGTCCAACTAGCCCACCATATACCTCCAAAAGCGCCACAGAGCTGCGTTGCAGAGAGGTGTAAAAGGGGCGTGGCCTCTGTACACCTCTCTGCAAGGCAGCCCCTGGCGCATACTGGAGGTTCCTGGTGGGCTAGTTGGCCCCAGGGACCCCCAGTATTCAAGGGGAATCGTTCCCCCTCTGCAAACGCGCCAGGGGCGCGTTTGCAGAGTGGTGAAGGAAGGGGCGGGGCCTGCGGGCCCGATCGTTTTTTTTTTTTTTTTGTCGC